>ML825825.1:0-14480 GCA_009831015.1 Picea engelmannii | reverse complement strand
TTAGGGTTGAGTGTAGAAATGTAGGAGGAAGATGTACATGAGAGTAAAAACAATTCAACACAAGACTTAAATGATCCTTGATAGAAAGAACATGAAGATATTAGCCCATACCTCTAATTACCTGAAGTGAAAACAATGTTAAGTACATGACAAAGATCATATCACTTTGGCATCAGTACCAGATAAGTAATGGAGTCGGTTTCTGCAGTACCGAAACAGATAGTATTGGAACAGAGTGACATGATGGATGATTTTTGCTCATTCATGATGACAACCACTTCACCAAGGAATTCAATGATAATATACGAGGAGATGTATACGAGGGCTTGCAAAATTTCATGGTAGGGAGCATGCAATAATTGAGAGTAACCATACATTTATTACATAATTAGTCTAATTTCTTTTAGTAAAAAGAAAAAAGTTGAGTTTATACATCCTATTACTTGAAGCATTTAAATCGAGCGAAAAAAACTTTGAGTATAGGATAAAGGCTACCAACACCTCATTACCAGTACTAGATCACCTGAGTATCGGATAGGTGCAGGGTTGTACTTCAGTACCGGAATAACACAGAGTTGTGGTTCAATATCGAAATAGTGCAGACCTCCTCCTTTGGTACCAGATGAGCACACGCGCGACCATCAGTACCAGATGAGCACAGTACCAAATGAGCACATGAATGTTGTTCAGTATTGTATGAACGCATACTTTCTCCTTTGGTACTGGATAAGCATAGAAATGACCATTAGTACTGGAATTCTAGAAATGACTATCAAATCCCAACACTGAACATGTTGATTTGGTCTCACCGACGGAAGTTGCAAAATAATATGAAGGTTTCAGCAACCACTCCCCCATGCCTAAGGTTTTTCATGGCCTCATGCAAACAATGTGAGATGCTAAAAAATGGTTGCTCAAAGAGTTTTGAATACCTGCTAAAAAAAAACCAATAGAACTAATTAAAACTGGATTTTTATTCATGCTTAAAAATAGAAGATTTAGGGAAAATGTCAAAATTTGAATTATTAGTTATGAATAAAATAGTTTGGACTTAACATTCAGTTTCAACTTCTATTAAAATATCACTTAATCGATCATCCTTGTGAAATAGCGGTCTTAAAATAGATAGGTAAATATAAAGCATGAATGCATCATTTTTAAAGAAAAAGAAGAATTTTGAAGAAATGGGTCATGAAGCACTCCCTTAAGTTTTATATTCCATTGACAAGGATGCCTTTTCCACTTTTGAAACCATTCCATTATTATGTGTGCATTTGGAGGATGAAGAGATTCCCTTCTCATAAGATTCCAAACAAAATCATCATAACTTTTAAAAAGAAATCTACTATAGGAACAAAAGATCTTAAACTGATTGCTTTATTAGCTTTTGGCATTCCCATTTATGAAAAGTATGAAAGATAGGTTGGATTGTACTTATGTGCAACATTTATTTATTTATTTACCTATCCTACTCTAATTGAACAAAATAAAATGTCCTTCAAGTATAGGAATACTTCCAGTGAAGCCATGTGCGTAACAGTGTTAGAAATATATCCATACTCAGGTTTAAAAAATAAATTTCAATGCATACCAGAGTATGAAGGACCAACTGCTTTGATGATGAGATCAAGCAATAAATAAAAGAGTGGTGTGACCTAATAACTAATTGAAACCATATTTCAATAGGATCACTATATTCTTGTTTCTCTTCTTTGTTTAGGTCACACCGAATGTCCTCCTCTACCATGCAATGCAAATTATCCTCTTCAAAATAATTCGTCTTTGGAGTACATACATGATCTGCTGAGAGGCATGCTAAGGATTCCTTGATCTCAGGTTCCACTCATTTCTCTCCATTGAATTCTATCCATGATTCTTTATTCCCTTCAACAAATTGACAAGAGGAATCCGATGGGACTTCTAACTCTTCATGTGGAGAGACAACTAGATTCTTGATTGCTGTGAAGATATGCTCTTCTTGAGAGGCGAATATCCCAGCTGCTGCCAGAATGAAAGAAAGCTCTTGGAGGAACATTCTTCAAGCTCTTTATCATCCTTGAATTACTCTAGTTGGTTGATGATACCTGTTTCACAACATAGATTAGTACTTGGGGGGTTCTTATAGCACCCCAAACATGATTTATCATTAAAGATCTAAATTTTAAAACTATTTGCAAAAGAAAAACACACCAAACTTGACATGTCATGCATAAAACCAATCCAAAACCATTAAATAAATCTAATTCTAATACTACCTATTATCGTTTACAACTCCTCGACAACGACGCCAAAATGTTTGTGCAATTATTTGCATAATATATTATCAAACATAAATTATCAACCGGGATTTTTAATCAAAAGAGTTGATGCACTATATGTGCTAATAACAGATAGGTTCCTATGTCTGATGAGTATAGTTCAATCAAGAAAACCATATAAAAGCCAATACTCTGTTTTCACACTTCAAAGATAACACTCTTCACACAATTCATAAATTAGAAAGCAAAACTTGCAATCATGCACTCAAAAGATTTTGCTCAGATAATGCCTTGTCCATTTACAAGCTCAAGAAGTGGAAATATGGACATTGAATTAGTTATCTGTAGCTGCTACTCTCAACAACAACTAACAAGAAAATCTGGGCACACTTCAACAATACCACTCCAAACTTAGAAGAGAAAACTGATAACAAAACTTCTCAAGCAAACTGTGAATCGAAAGGTTCTTTCTTAGGTGACAAATCTGTTCATTAGATGCTCATGAAATGAAAAGATGAACTTAAGATCTATCTCTTGGAGCAACTAAAATAACACGTGGGATGCTCCATTAAAGCTCATGTATGGTGAAATATGGAGATCCAACTGTTCCTGCATTACCACACTTTGCAACAAATTCGAATAGTGAAATCAAACAAAATATCATGAAATGAAAATAACAAATACATGAAATGAAAATCTACACTAACAATTTACAATAAGATTACCAAGCTGGATCAGTGGCCCTTGTTGATGCCAACATGGAATCTTTTATATCTTCATATGTTAACTTCTAAGAGAGACTAAATCACTGAATTCAATCTTGCATTAATCTCCAACAAGTAGGTTTACAAAAAGAGTATTTTCATGAATCCATTCTACATCATAACAATTCTCCTTTAAGAACCATTCTTACATCATGATAATTCCTCTCTACTAAGACCTATGAGGTCTTATTTATACATAAAATTCATGGAGGGATGGAGGAAACCAAATCCCCAAACTAAGAAAACAATTTTTACAATTTTAGGATAAATCCTAAAAATCTGTGTTTTTTTTAACAATTTGGGCAGATTCGAGTTAGTCCCCCACCCATATCTCCCAAACCAATTCCAATTTTGAAAAACAGCCCATGTAGTACTCAATTTTTCATATTCGAGACAAAACCCATGTATTAGAATTTCTATTTCTGATACCATATGCACGGAAAGCGAGGTGCAAGTTGGTAGTTTGAATTTTTTTTATAATTTTGGCAAATTCATTCCCCCTAAGATGGAGGTCTACACATGCAAGCTGGGTAAATTATGACTCACATGTAAACATGAAAACATCATTTTGGACAAAACCCATATACCCGATTTTCCTCTAGAAGCTTTCCAAAATTTTGAATTATTTCTAGTACTGGATTAGCACAGCCTGGTACCGGAATATGTGGAGCCTTGGTACCAGAATAGACTGGGTACCATATCATGCTTCTTAAGAGTCAAATTGATTAGTATCATACGAAATCAACCATTTTAATTGAATTAACTCAATAAAACTAAACAAATCATGCCTTAATCATAAGTTACCTCTCTATGCACATGATCAAGGTCATTAATTGTATTTATGGATGAAACAGTCAATTAGATACACATATCATAGGTAAAATTGAATTAGACATAGATAATATAAGGTAATAGAAGTGTCAATACTGATACTCAACAGTGATAAGGGAGACAGTACCCTTCCGCTCAAATGTTATCATACGATTGTTCATGTCTTGTACTAGTTGTAAGAGAGCGGACATGTTTGTCTGTCTAACTGATTCTCCCTGGGGTAGACCAGTTTGTTCAAGTTGTTCTTCATACTCTGCACAAGTGTGAAGATAAGAACCAAGATTATCTATGGATTTTTCTTGAAGCCTATGATGGTAAGGGGAAGGCAATGCATTGTAGTAATGCATGAAGGCGACTTGGTTCTGAGGGCGGATAAGTTCGTGGATTTAATTATACAACTTGGTGAACCACAAGTTGAAAGACCTGATGGTATCACCATCTTTGTAAGTGACATTATTGTACTCCCTTAACTTCTCAGCAAGGATTTTGGATTTCTCGTAAGTGGATTTGAACCAGTATATTAATTCCTCCCAAGTAGACAAAATCTCAAGAGGAAGGTCAAAAACATCTGTCAAAATATTCCCTTCTAAGGAATTGATGAATAGGTGCATGCAAGTATCGTTGTCGTTGGCCCCTATGTTATGAGAAGCATTAGAAAATGAAACTAGGTGTCCATTGGTACTGACATTGTTATTTCCTAAAAACTTAGGCAAATGCTCCTTAAACTTTGGAAATCGGCAAGTAGAATGAGCTAGGTTAAGAGGAGAGGACACATGCCATGGTGTAGTTGCGGCATCTTCTTCAAACTGAAAAAGTCCATACTTCTTGATTACTTTGGTGGGGTTCATAGTAGATTGGACAGGGATATAGATGGATCATTTCCTATGCCACTAGAGCCACCACTAGATGCCATCTTGTGGATGATAGATGAGGGAAAGAAAGACAAACTAGATGAATCAGATAAAGTTATCCTTAGAGCACTTCATTGGGCAGACAACACAATGTTTCTCCTCCCTATCTCAACAATGGAACTGATTTCAGGTGACAAGCCTCTTCTTCTTCTAGAAACACCAGAATCTAAGGACATGAAAGAAAGCCCAAAGCTGAAGAAACAAAAGGTTACTATTGATTTCTAGGTTATCTACGTTTAGATTCTAGTTGTTCTTGGGAACTAATATCTTGTTCAATTGCTGCCCAAGAACGATTAAGTTCATGACGGGTTCTAGCAGTGTCTAAAATAGTATGAAACAGGTTCAAGGAAACACTGGTATGGTCTTGGAGACCAGGCTCAAGATTGGGTTGTCTTGCAATAGGAATAGTAATGAACATCAAAACAGTCAAGGAATCAAAATCAGAAAAGAAATATGTATCGATGAAAATCGAGTATAAAATTTACCAGAGAGATATCGAAGATCTCCCCAGTATGGTCGCCAAATAAATGTTGAGGAAAATATATGAATTGATCTTACTCAAGCATTTTTAGATTTTACTATGTTTATAGCCAACAAAAATATATATATCCTAACTCACAAGTATTAATTACAAGTGCTTAGGCTAGTCTTTTATCAAAAAAGAGCTTGCTGGAAATTCACCTTTTATGTATTTTTTTGAATATATCAGTTGCTGAAATAAATGTAAGAATGAAAGTAAAGACACCAAGATGATACTCAAGACATATGAGACATAAAGCAATCCTTTACTTCATTCCAATTCACCAAATATTCGTTATCTTTACAAAACTTCACATAGAAATATTGGACCAAAGTCAAACATAGAAATCCCCGATGGAACATACAAAAGGACTTTCGACAGAAAACCAAAACATAAATCTAAAAGCTAGATCAGCTTGCCACATATTGCTTCCCACTCAACTCTACACAATAGCCTTTGTCAGTCATGAAAATTAATTCATAAACTGACAAGTCTACACAGACTATCAAAGATAGATCAACACCTCTGAAGAACAAGTGTCTGAATGATTTGATTCATCCCTGGATATTGTTGTCTACAATAAGACCCTGCTACCACAAAAAAGAATTAGATTGTGATGAACATATGAGTGAATGAAAACTGAACTATCTCAATATAAACTCAAGAACAAACCTTAGCATTCATTGTGCTTCTAGCCTCCTCTTGTTCCTCCCCTTAGTTCAACTTTTAACAATTTAGAATTGGTTGGAGTAGTTGAACCAACTTATTAGTTAATCTAACATAATACTTAACTAACTTTAGCTAAGGAGGGGAGGGGAAGTAATAATCATAATAGGGTCATAATTAAATAACAACTAGTAGATGGGACCCCCTTGTGACTCCTTTAGTGATAATAATCATAACATCATAACATAATCCATTTGTTAAGCAACACACCCCTTGTGTCTCCCTTCAAAACATATTTTCCTTTGACAATTTTAGCTCATAAAATTGAAAATATTTCAAACTAATACTCATATATCCAAAATAAAACATGTTGTCCAAAATCCATGGAGTCGACTGTCATAAAAGCATAAATAACATAAAATTTAAAAACCATATTTTCCATTCTGTGAAGCAACCCTTCCTTGGTTGTTGTTGTCATGTCTTGATTTCCCTAAATTTTTCTTCAGTTGGGCAGAGCCTTTAGGCTTTATCTCACTGATCACATGTGAACAATCATCCCTCAGATGCATCCGTGAAGACATGGATTTGTCAGAGTCATCGGAGGGTGAGGAAGGGGCAGCGGTGGATTTTCCTTTATCAAATGCATGATGGGATTCAGTCTTCAATCTCTTGCTAGCGTGGGAAGATTTCGCTGGCGAGTGGTTAGGGGAATCTTGGAAAATAGTGTTTAAAGGTGGAGGAGAAGGAAAATTTAAGTTTGGTCAGCAACGATGTTGGGAGACTATCGGTTGGACAATCTCCTACCACCCATCATTTTCTAGGACTTCAAGCTGTAAAGACACATGAGGAAGCACAGGGATACCAGGGGCTTGAGGGGATTGGAAGGGAGGCCTTTCATGCCTTGGTTGGACTATTCCTTGTCCAATCCAATTAAATAATCCAACATGAAACAATTGGCTAAGCTCTTTTGAATCAACATCAAAATGTATAGAGAACCTAGGCCTTCTTGGGTCTCAATTCCAGTTACCTCTACCTCTGTTTCCTCGGTCATGGCTTCCCCAACTTAAAAACCTCATCCTGCATAAGTTAATAATCAACAAATAGTCCTTTTAAATAACCATGCATGAAAAATCCTTAAAAATACGAACTAGATTTGGCTCAGAATGTAACAGGTTCATGCAATCCAATCCATACAAATTGTTCTAGCATCAATCAACCAACAGGGGGGTCAAAGAGGGGTTGGTATTGAGTGAAAATATGATATAATGAAAGGGGAGAAGAAATGGCCACTACTCAATCACAACAACAATCAACTATAAATCAACCCAAAAATGTTTACTACAATTCACTCAAGATACTGCCACTTCATCCACTTGACACAAACATTTTCTTAGCTGTGATCAATATCAGAAAAGGGGGTGAACAAAATGAATATTGGATAAGTGAGAGGGTTATTATTGGCAGAAAATGAGATAATGGGGGGGGGACATGGTTACTGTTAATGCGATTAATCAAGAAATCCAATCATAATTTGCAGTAAGAACCATATGCATCAACCAACAATCAGATGACTGAGTAAAATTCCTGTGTATTTTCCTAATTTCATTGTCTGTTAATATCCAATAGAGTGCCATTACAACAAAAGTATTTCACACATTGGTAGAGGTTATGTTCCTTTTATTTGCACATTCTATATTTTATGAGAGTCAACAATAGTACTCATTCCCAATCTATAATCATTTACATCCACCATTGCCATACATTTCTTCAATCTACATTTATATTTTAAAAGTTGTGCTTCCAGAATAATAACAGAGACACTATTTTTGTGATAGATTCAATCAATATTTGTACTCATATTCATTCCCACATATATATGCAGTGGGAAAAAAAAAAAACTTTGCATGCCACGCTTGAAAAACGAAATTGACTATACAATCGACAGTGATCATTTAGACACAGGCTATGCATAAGTAAATTTTCGAAGCCATTTAATCATGACACTGTAAAAACAAGTATCTCAGTGCAACTTAAAACCAAGCCAAACATCCCACACAACTGTCATTAACAGTGATCAATTGCAAAAAACAAACACACTTAAAATTCAGGGGGTATCACTTGGCATAAAAACAAGTCATCCATATTATACATGGTGCACAAATGAGAGAATCCCACAGTGTAATATTTCCAGTAACCACACAACAATATATGACCACGACATAACTCAAAACCTCATTCTAGGCTATTTATTAAGTCGCCTATGAGTGACCAGGCCACGCATATTCAAGTTTGTTCTACCAATGACAAAAGATGTAGTAGAAATATCCAATCCAATCTTCTAATTCCCAAAACATCATCTACAGGACGCGATATGCATGAACAACACCAAACCGTTGTGACCAATGCCAACCATTATCCAAACATCATGAGCACCACTCTAACGGTTGTATAATAACCAACAATTCGACACTGTGGTAAGGGAAAACAATCGATCGAACAAGCGTGATAACGGTGTATACCCACGAACCAGAACAAAAATTACAGAGGCCCTTCCATAAACCAAAAATTGATTCTTTGACAACAGGATGGTGACTTTGAACCTTTAGAAGTGCAATTGGAAATGCGAGGCTTATGCCATTATCATAGAGGTATTGAAGAAAATCCATACTAACACGACTGCTATACAACTAACGGGTGATCCCTCATTTGAAGTAATAGACCACAATAATATTAACATGCTTGAAAAACTTCCTATGCAGCTCCAATATGGAGAGTTAATGGTTTTCACAATATCCATCACAGGAGGGGGGGGGCACCGACTATGGTGGAACTTCGGGGCTAAAGGCATGCGCTCAAGGAGGACCACAATGCTTGTGAATGGGACGCATTTCCTTGACAGAGATGAAAAAGGTTCTAGTTAAACCCAGGAACCACGAAGACAATCATCCAGCCATATTTAAAAATAAAAACATTTAACAAAATGCAGTGGCAACAAAAACTATCACCCAGGAAGACCACCAACTCCGACGAATTCACAAAAATTATATGCAAAACCATTGATTTTCCATTCAAATCCAAAACCACATAGCTACAATACTCAGGACAACACAAACCCATACAACTAAGCCAAAAACATTTCATAACCAGAGTGAAGTCAGGAATGTCTACAAGAGACATACCTTTCAATCAAAATCCTTAAGACGAGAAGCAGTTGAGCAGTTTCACCTTGCTGAAAATCGAGAGCATGAACACAACAGCCAGATCAAATAACAGTCTGATTAGGGTGGTAGCCAATGAGAAGGGTAAAGGTGACATGCAATAAATGCACGTCGCCTCCTCCCACATCACATTCAATCCATAGTACATGCCAACAAGCCCCCATTAACACCATTAATCAACCAATGCATTGAGAATATCAACACATTAAACCATACCATAATCCAAGTTCCACACTCAACCATTTTCATCGTTACCTTTCCACACGCGCCACCCATGTTATAATTTAAATAAATCGCTTTACCACTATACCATAGAACCATCACCAATAGCACAACCACCATAAAAAATTGCAAAGACATTACTTCCATAAGCCACCAAGGTTTATAACATATGCATATCGGCTACCGATTACATCAATCAACGCATAACCATTGTATTATCACTTTCCAAGAATGTGCCACCAAAACTTCCATGATATGCATATCAAATTTAACATTTTTAAATTTCCATTTTCTTGTTAGTTAGGACTTAACCACTATCAACAAGTATTTCATTTATATAGTATCACAGACCTAGGTTTTTTTCTTTTTTTCCTTAGATATAGTATTTTGCTTTTCCTCAAAAATCCCTTCTACAATTTTCACTAACATCTTGTTGTGCAGGCGCAAGAAGAACAAATACCATAATGAATTGCGACTGTAGTATCATGCAGGAACAAAATCCCAAAGATTAACTAATGACAAACATACTCTCATAAACCATGAAACCCTTGTAGCGCAACATCACATCATTTAAAATGAACAGACCTGATCTTTCAAAAGTTCAAGAGGGTCCCACCTACTAGCATTATTTAGTCTTATATAATAATAGGTTCTAGCAACACTTTGCAGGAAAAATTACGTTGACGTTTTTCAATTGTCAACAAGTTCTATATTTGTATTCATAGTTAAACTATACAATCCTTTGCTTCAAATACGCATGATTATCCTCTCCTTCCATGCAAAGTAATTTTAAGGTGTAAGAATGAATTCTTTTGGGAATTCCATTTTTCGACGGTCTTCAATATTTGGTACCTGCAAAAATAATTTGGTGTAGTTGTTTCTTAACAGTCCATCGGATCTGATACCATGTAAATGTGTTGAACCTGCATAGAATAGATCTATCTAGAAAATATCACACACGTTTGTAGAGAAAAATTGAGAAGGAATAAGAAAGAGAGAAAGAATGGAAGAATGAACTAATTAACCATAATAAATAATGAATAATTTAGACATGATATACTTTGCATAACTCAACCAATTTGTAGTCGAGGAGAATCCAATGTGCCATAGTGGTGTTCTAGAGTGATATGGACAAATACCAACAGTTACGGGAGTGAACTACCACCTAGTATAGTCTCTTAGGTAGTTATGGGAATGAACTGCTACCTAGCTGAGTTAACTAGTCTACCAGTCTTCAATTAAATGACTGAAACAAAGTGATGTGAGGAGGAGATCAGGGAATCATGGGTAATGCGCTAGTCTGGTGATTATCCCAAGGAAAATGTGCATTAGCTGGTGATGATCCGAATGTTGCATGGCAAAAAAACCAATGCAACATCTAGACACCACTCAACTAGTCAAACTGAAGTGAAAAATAAAGAGAATATTCTCCCTAAACTTTAGGAGACTGGATAAAGACTAATAAACATAGGAAAAACCTTAGGAAAAACAAATCCTACATGTATGTGAATTAAATCCAACACCTACAACCTGGAACAAGCATATTCCTCCTTGCCCTTTCTACAGATCCACGGTATCCCTTTCTACAAATCATGGGTTTCTGCACTTTCCTCCACTATGGCCCGCAAATTTCCATGCTGAAACTGCACTGTAACTCATAGAAAACCTCAGAAACCCTAGAACAATTTCACTTTCTGCAACTCTAAAACTTTCGCTCCTTCATACCTTTGTTGCCTCAGACCTATGCTTTCTCATATTTTTCAATGTATACCTACAAATAACCTTTCAAAACATATATATTCAATAATATTCAATAGGTAGGTAGATGAAAATAGGAGTCCCTTGTTATCTTATTTATACTTTCCAAGTGCCTTCCTCTAGACGTTTCATTGTAACTGTTTTACCCCTTTCTCCACCTTTTAGGGATAACCACTTTCTTGTTGCAACCACTTTATTATTTAAATAATTTCTCTTTGCAACCACTTTTGCCACTTTATTATTTAAATAATTTATCTTTTAAACCACTATCTTGTTGCAACTAGCAATTCCTTAATTATTCAAATCATAACTTATTTTCCCTTAACTAACTTCTTGTTGCAACAACTTTATTATTTAAGTTATTTCTTGTACAACCACTTTGACTAGGGAAACTTCTTTATGACTTTCTAGAATCTTTTGACTTCTTGTTGACCTTCTAGGGGCTTCTAGATTACTCTAAATGGTTCTTGAAATTATCAAGGCCATATCTCCCTAACCATGAGGAATGATGTGACATACCACATATCTCAGAAAATGATGTGTACCATCCGTTGATGATAGTATTACATGCATATTTACTGATCTTCATTCCTTTATACCTAAAACAAACTCGGGTCTCTTACCCATACCTTTGTGCTACCAGAATTCGCTACCAGACTTATCTAAGGGTTGACATCAATTTCTAAGGGTTGAAATCAATATAGAACATCGCTATCCAAAGGTTGACATCAATGACAACCAATTGTCTAAACCAACTTTCCAACAAAAGCCATGACACAAGTGGAGGCTCCTTTGTATGAAACAGTATGATGGATATTCTTCCCACGAACCATAGTGTGAATTTGGAATAGTAGGTGGGGGCAGAGCCTCGATTTAAAATATTCTAGATTAAAAGTAATCATATTTCACATCTATGGATCCATATCTCCGATGGCTGACAACATGGTTCTACGTTGCTTGGAAAATTTTGTAGAACTTCAAGTGTCGACATAGCACGATGTGCTTGCACCAGATCTTCAACTATGTTGTAGTTTTTAGTAGCACAAGAACTCATATTGAAAATCTACTTCAGAATTGTCCCCTTGGGTGGGAACAACACTGAGTCAACAACAAGCCTCTCAATATAGAGAGGGGTGGAATATGAAGGAGGAGTAGAAATAGAGTGATTATTTGTAGCACTTCCACTCATATTATTATATAGAGGAGTGTCATAAGTATTAGAACTAGTTGTGAAAATAATTGTCTCATTACACATAAGGACTTGAGTTCTTGAGGAAGCATCCTCATGGTGTGGATGAAATGCAGTGAACCCTTACAGAGGGGAAGGATATTTCCCAACCATTTTTTATTGCGGAATACAAAAAGGGTTAGTAAATAATCCAGGTAATAGGGATGGAAGGACTTGTAGAAGTCGCTTACCCTGAGGCTTGTTTTTGTTTTCCCCACATAGGAGATTGTTCCACAGATGAGTGTTTCCCCCCAACAAAAGGTTTCCCCCCAGTTGAATGTTGGCTTCCAACTAAGAGTGGGCTTCCAACTATAGATTTATATCTAATAAAAGGTATTGAAGGATTCCATATTTGTAAGGTTGGAGATGTGGGTTGAGTAGCTTGTGTAAATGTTGTTTTTTGAATGACTTGACTACTGGCCATCTAACCAATGGGGCGACCAAGTAAAGCACTTGGTGTGTGCATATGTGGGATTATTTAAGTAGGAATATTACCCGACCCATGTATGTTATAGTCCAAAAATTCCTTACATGTGCATACAAGACATTGGCCTTTCCACTTACATACTTTGCCAAAATATTGTTGAGGCTCCCTCTTAAAAAACTATTTTTTGGATAGTGTACGCGCCTTACTGCACTAATAGCCTGCATGTTGCATGCTACTTATCCCATGTACATACACATGCTACATGCTAAATATCTCACGTTTACCTCCAAAAGTTGCAAAAAATCTAAAATTGTAAGGAATTCAGAGGAGTTTATGGGATATGGAGGGTTTCCTAACCATTTTACCCATTGTATCCCATCCCCAAACTGAATAACCATATTTTTCTCATATACAAGAGATCTTGGGGTCTCATTTAGAACAAAAATCAAGAGAATAAGAAAATGTTTCCAAAATCCATTCCCCTTATTAGCCCAAGTTTTGCATCCTATTCTGATTTTTGGCCTCAACCTTCCCCTCCAGAACTTTCTCCTTATACAACCCTTTCTCCTTTCCTAAGTGATATGTTGGTTGTGAGAAGCTAACATGGGATTGATGCACTTGGAGCCACGATAGAGGATCCTGAACCTGTTTCATGGAGCAATTGTCGACAAAGGCTTAATCATTTTGATCTTAAAACTGAATAAAAGAGTTCATTCTTGTCTCAAAACGCTATGTCTATATGATTTTGTTGATTTGTGAATTTATATCTATGCCTAAAATTTTAAAGTGATTAAGTAGAGGTATTATAAATTGTTGCATTGTATTCCTAACCTTTTGTAGGTCATCTTTGAGAGGAGAACAACTATCTAGTAGGCGACGACAAACGAAAGAGGTCAACACCAGCTGCAAGGGATAAAGGTGAATTCATTAATCCTCTTTCCTTTCCTTCTCATCACTTAGTTTAGTTGGTTTTGGGGTAGTTTAAAAGTAGAACTATATTTTAAGGGAGTTAGCACTTTTCCTTTACCTTTGAACCAATATAGAGGGATTTTCCCCATAGCAGAATTAGCGACTCCACTAGGGAGTCTCTCTAGGGCCTTAGTGGGAGATGTTGGTTTGATTCATTTTTCTCACTTTCTTTTTGAGTTTTCCAAGTTTATTGAGTTAGTCTAGGGTCTCTAGTCACCTTTCAGGTGCCTACCATCCTTTCCTTCCCAATCAGTTATCCAAACATTTTTATTTTTTGAAAGTTTGTAGAGGTGTACGTGCCTTGTCCTATGTATAGACTACGTACATATGCGGTCTACAAAATATACAGTCTACATACATACACAAGTTGTTTTTTTACAACCCACATCTCTGTGTTTTGGAAGGTTGAAAAAAATACCTTTTCTTTCCTGGAAAGAAGATTTATGCTTCTCAGGCCTTCTTGAACTCCTCAGGGTCTCTTTTAATGGTATTTGGTTGGGTTAAAGATTCGATTTAACTTGATCTGTGTAAATAACCCCTACTTTTTCTTTATTTTCTTTTGTTTTCCTTGAAGGTTTAGGGTGAACTTTTAAGTGTTAGACCCTCCTTTGGATTCTAGTGAATCTGTGCGGTGAAGTAGTGGTTTAGGGTCTGTGTTAGTCTTGGGTGTGTTTTCTCCTTTCCTATTTTATGCTTTGAAAAAAAAAA
>ML825823.1:117180-134932 GCA_009831015.1 Picea engelmannii | reverse complement strand
ACACATGATTATGCCACGTGAGACCTAATGATATCAACGTGCATGCATGATAAACACATCATAGTGCACTACAAATATATCAAAGAACCAAAGGATCAAAGTGTTGATAACTATCAATGATATTTCCATGCTACATAGACCAAAAATAAAACAACATGCCATTGGACCACATATACCAACACTAGACCAATGAGACCAATAATACATAGACCCATGATACATGGACCAACAACACATGGACCAAAAGTAAAAATACAATACCAACAATAAATCCCCAGCATGTCGAATGGGGTGTTGCAATGTTGTACACAAATAGACAAGGATGGACGTATAGACAAGGACATGTGCATGGATAAGGACATGGCCTTGTGGGATGTGGTCATAACCCTAGAAATAACATGCCTTCATTAATGACATTTGAGGTGAGAGACAATTTTTATTTTTATTTTTATAGAATCATTATAAATAATTGCTCGGTATTGTATACATCGTTTATTGTTAGTAGCTCACATGATGGTGAGGTCACAAGAAATCCTTAAACCAAAGTGGTAGGAATTGTTGAAAAATTGATTTCAAATGGATGTAATGAAACATCAAATTTTTACGAGATGGAGTGTATGTTGAAATACTGAGGGGGGGAGGGAGGTGAATCAATATGAACACTTCTTACCACTTTCAACCACAACATATAAAATTCAAATTTATCATCAGTATATCATCAATGTATCATCTATGATTACATTCAATATATCATGAGCATATAAACATAAGTAGCATCACATCAAATACACAGTACACTAGAATTTACGTGGAAACCCAAATGGGGAGAAAACCACATAATGCTTTCTTATATATTTTCAAGAATACATTAATTGGAAGCACCAACTTCCCAATTCTCCACAACCAACTGGAAGGATGCACCAACCCCTTGATTTATAGGCACCAACCTAAAGGAAGCACCAACTCGCTGAATTCTCCAATACTAATTGGAAGGAGGCTACGACCCCCTGATTTACAGGCACCAATCTAAAGGAAGCTCCAACTCCTCGAGTTCTCCGACACCAACCAGAAGGAGGATACAACCCCCTTTCCTTTCCCCATCCTACCGCCATGAAATATAAGTGTAGACCAAATTGTCACTACCAAAATCACTGCCATTGTCAACCTATCACTATCAACCCATCACATCAACCTATCACATCGACCTGTCGCTATCAACCTGTCACATCAACCTGTCACTATCACTGACATACCATCTTCAACGTATCACCACTATCGATACTCAACATCAAGAAAACCGGATCCTCTCACATGGATACCAAAACCATCACCAAACCATGTACATCAACCATCAACCATGTACATCAACCTGTATCAACCATGCATCAATCATGCACCAACACTTGCAACATACCATGCACGAAACCGTGCATCAACCATGCATCAAAACCTGTACCAAGCCGTGCATTAACCATGCACCAAAACCTGTACCATACCATGTACCATATCATGCATCAACCATGTACCATATGAAGGATCAAACCTGTACCATACCATCAACCATGTACTAACATGTGCCATAAATCATGTACCATGAGATGTGCCTCAACCATATACCATATCACTCATGATATGTCTCAATCATCTCGTACACCATGTACCATAATATATCAACAATGAAGTGCCTCAACAAAGTATCAAAGCATGTGCTAAGATCACCAACATGTGCCTCTAACCATGCACCATATCGTCAACCATATTTCTCAAACAACATGCCAATCATCCACAGACCATGTATCGCAAACAACATGCCAATCATCCACATACCATGTACCTCAAACATGCGCCATATCACTCATGATATGCCTCTACCAATTACCATAACCATGTGCGAATATATCTAATATATGCACCAGTAATGAACCTCAACCCACATGTACCATGCATCCAAGATGTGCCTCAAGGAATATACCAAAACTCACAAAGTCATGCCTTAAGCATGTTCCACAATATCACCAAGATGCAACCTCATAACACATAGAATAACATACCTTTACATATGTAACTGACCTAGTGCATTTGATCCCGATACATAGACCTGTAGATTTACCTAAGTCCTCAATAACCTGATACTAACAACTTTTCCCTCTTCTGTCTTGTTCTCATGGGACAAATACTTCCTGTCACGTGGGGCCTCACATGACGAGCCCGGGGAAACCTGGGAAGATGCCTCGCGGGACACTAGTTGTCTGACCCACGGGGATCAACCAGATTAGGGTTACATAAAAACCCTAGCTCTATGCAACTCCAAAAAAATTTCTCTTCGTTCGCACTATCTCCACTGACTCAAACTCGACCTTAGATTAGCCAATAAACCAAAATACTATCACAAGATAGATATTCAATGAATGTGTGTGTGGACTTATGAGAGAATCATTGAGGTATATTTATACTTTTGCTTAGTAACCTATTTCATTAACTTTAGGGATTCTTTAATTTCTTGTTGCAACCATTTACCCTTTCATTAATTGAATTGTAACCAACTAGGGGTTTCTTAACCATTCTTCGGGGCTTCCAACTTCATGAGGGCATATCTCCCTAACCATGAGAAACCACATGGTGTACCACCTATCACTAGAAACAACATGACGAGTACTATCCATATATGAAGGTAATACCTACATTTATGTTTTCATTCATATCCTTATTCCTTTATCAACTTCGGGTTCCATAACCAAACCTCTGGGGATTCTTGTAGACTTCTTCAAATGCACCCATGACACTTGTTGACATCAATGAAAACTGAATTACCATCAATATTGATCACATCTTTGGGGTATCTCAAATTCTCTAAGAGTTGATATCAATGACAACCAACTGTCGAACAATGTCATGATGATACAAAAATTTTGAACCATTTGAAAACTAGTTATAAGGATACAATTGATTGATATCTTTTATTCCAATGTTGTTACGAAGATAAATTTTATTACCTTCTAAAGTAAATGTGATACCTACCTCTTTTACTTTGTAAGGGACTATTCAATTTTTTTCTTGGTGGTTAATTAGATTTTGGGTAAGTGGGAGACCTAAGGTGATACAATTTCCCTGGAACTATCTTTCCACAACCTGACTCTCTAGAACTATGCAACATGGTCATCTATTAAAATGTTTTGTTTCTTACTTTTATTTTTTATTTTTTATTGGAACATGGATATGTTATAAGAACATATGGCATTATAGCAATGATTTAGGCCTTTATATATGAATTAATGGGAGTGGGGAATCTATAGCATGACAATTAGAGTGAGGTCTGCACCACCGCAAGGAGGAAGGAGAGAGTGGAGTTGCCACTCAGTTTTAAGGAAAAAATGAGAAACCCCAAGAGGGGAAGAGATGGAAGAAAGAGAAGGAAACTAGACTAACTTGGGTTTTAGGGTTGATTATTTTATTAAGGGATGCATATTAATTAGGGTTATCAATTAGGTTTCAATAAAAAATAGGAAACAACACCAATACCAAAAGAAATCAAACTAACAAGGCTTAATTTATCGGTTTCCTTTGGTGGTCTACTTGACCTAATTTCCTAAGATGAAAGAGAGATGGAAAGGAAGGAACTCACTCAAAAAAATGATCTTGTGGTTTCTGAAGATGCTTGGGTTGAATATGAGAGATGCAACGGGCCCCCAAGAGAGTTTTTCTTGACTTAATCAAACCTTCACATGTTGACCTTCTTGCAAAACAAACTTGATATTGATATATAATATAATGCAATAAAACACCATAGATCTATCATATAAATAATCAAACAATGAAGTGTTGTATGATTATTGAAAGTGTCATAAAAAGGTGATACCTTCCTTGCTCCAACTTTCCGTTTAGGTAGAAGGGTTTCAAATCATTCATGGTGTGAGAGGGGACAAAGATAACAAAGACTACCCTTGGACATGGTAGCAAGCCTTCAAAGAAGAAACCAAGCTAGAAAAAACAGATCCTTGTAGATTTATTAGAGATAATAGGAGCAATTAACCCAAGTGTGTGGAAGATAAGTAGAAGAGATAGATCAAGATTCAATGCGGAAATATACTTTTAAGATAATGGGATTAGGAAAGAAGATTTCAAGAGAATTTACCAAGAAGAGAGGAGAAATATAAATAGGCAAGGAAATGACTTCAAGGCATAAGTGAACGTTGACCTAGCCATTGGGAAAATAATTTCATACAGAAGAATCATACCATGGGTTCAAATCCTTCTATTGTAAGTATATTCTTAAAAAATGTACTTTGTTCCGCAGACCGTGGCTATAATACCCCAATTTTGATCCATGGTTCATAATTGTGTATATACATGATGAATGGATATAAGCCAAAAAATGTAATTTGTAACTGAGCATTGAATGTTAATAAAATATATCATTGGCTATAGAAGAGAAGGACAAAATAATGGGGGGATATGAATCCATTAGAGGGGAAATGACCTTAGTAAGTGATTTAACCTAAAGTATTTACAACATTAAATAAGTCCCTTGATTATTAATTAATATTGTTTTATTAAGTCGTGCGGGGGTTAGTGCATGATGCAGATACATGGGTCTCTATAAGGATGCGTGCCCTCTTCACGCCATGCAAATTTAAGATATACCTTTTTACCATGCAAGTGAATGATTATTTTGTTGAAGGAACTAGAAGAGAGTTTGAATGTTTGGGTGTCGTTTGAATTATCAGAGAGACTAACTATCAAAAGTTCGAATTACCTTAGGAACTACCATTCATATGAGGAAATCAAGACACTTATCCATAAGATAATTACCCTGAGCATACTATAATAGAAATTTTGAAGCTACAACCATGGATTATGTGAGAATTTTGGTTGTATGGGTGATAATCGGTTTCATTGAGAAATTCGTTACAACTGATAATCACTAGAATACCAGCAGTGAGATTCCTAGCCAACTTGTGCTAGAGCCATGAAGGGAAATGGGATAGCCCGATGGACTATTGAGCAAAGTAGGGAATCTTGTTCCTTGCATTGTATAGGATTATATGGAATATGGTTGTGGATTGTGTTTGCTATAAGTGTAGATATTCAATGTGAACCTTAGAATTGGGCTATGAGAAGAGAAACTAGAGATATACATAAGAAGAGTTAACCCTTGTGGATTCATTGCCTTAGCTCAAGGTGGCCTCTGTTGTACATATAACTGGTGTAGTAGGGAGCCTATACTTGGGTGGAACATCCCTCTTCTACAACTAGTTGGTGGAGAATTATAGACAGATAAGTTTCATGAATATACTCATGCATTGTGATGAATTATTATGGTTTGAATTAATGTCTAGTCTATTCAGTTCTAAGTTTATGTATTACCTTCATTTATAATTTACGGTCTCATGGATAATTGAACAATTACATTATGTTGCATAAATATGTACTATCATGCATGCATATGATAAATAGTAAATAATAGAACAATGAGATATGGTAACAAAGTAAAAATTAGTGTGAGTCTGGGTGGTTAATGTACCTTTTAACCTTGTACAATATTTTACTGCAAATAGATTTTAAATAAAAGAACAAAAAATATACAATCGAAAATACACACATTACACAAATATTTTTCCCTAGAAACCCAAACCGGGAAAACCAACATATTCTATATTCATTCATAGTGATACATTATTTACAATACAATATACATATAGGAGTCGACGACATACAAAACCCTAACCCAATGACCTAGATTAGTCAACAACCCTAATTCTTTAACCGGAAATAGAAAACCATCGAAAAAAACCATGTGCTGAAAAACCGCCCAACAATGGACACGAAAATTGAGGTGACACAAAAAATGAGGCAAAAATGTGACACGTTTCTCGAGGAATTTTTTTTTCTCAGGGGTCCTACCTTTTTTTTTTTTTTAATGTCTAGTCTGAAGAATACTGCAGAGAGGAAATGCCCAAATGCTTAACTATAAAGAAATGTGTATTTACTTGGCAACCCGAACACAGTTGCGCGACAATAGATCTTGTCTGTTTTAATTTGTTTATGTTTATGTCCCCAAGGGTTAGGTATTCAAGGGTTC
Organism: Picea engelmannii; assembly: GCA_009831015.1. Lineage (NCBI taxonomy): Eukaryota > Viridiplantae > Streptophyta > Pinopsida > Pinales > Pinaceae > Picea > Picea engelmannii. Next base: position 128,853 of record ML825823.1, on the reverse strand, counting down.
TACAGACAAGGGTTTTCCCTGTGCTATAGCTCTCTGATATACGTGCGGGGTCCAATAGTAGTACTCGGCCCAATATATCAGGGCACTAACTAAGGAGGATAGTCCGTACCCTTAGCCATACTACTTGACTACCCAGGTACTAGAGAGTATCTTCCCGAGTGTTGTTCTCGGTGACACTATAGCAGTCAGGCGACCGATCGATTTATCTAAAAAGGGATTCAGGTAATCTAGGTCGATCTGTACACATGTGTTGTCTGATGCATTACCACTCAAAGGGGTACCAACAGGGGTTACAAGGGTGGCCAACAGATGTGCGCTTAAGTACCACTTGTATTTCCTACGTGTACTAATCCCTCAACTGCGGGTTTATGCACGTAACGTTAGATCTCTGTGGCTTAAAGACGCCATAATACGTCTCTACCCTGGAAAAAATTTAACCCACACTTTCTGCTGAGGAAAGTGCTCTGATACCACTTGTAATATACCAGATATAAAATGTATGCAGAACAGAAATAAAATGCTAGTAATGGAAGAATAACAACAATATAACCAGAGCATTCACCACAATAACACAAAAATGATATAAGAATAACAACAGAAATAGCACTTTGAATCTGAAAGCAATGTTCACGGGCCTCTTCGAGGGGGCAACCTCCAATTGAGCAGAGCTCTATTACAATAATATCCAAGATAGGGTTCTCATACCCTCGACTCCTATTTATACTAAAAAGAAGCATCTAGAGGAAGATCCTTCTAGAAGCGAAAGCTTCTATTAGGTCTTCTTACATCCCCCTTATTCTATTTTATTGAAAGGCCTTATTAATATTAGCCTTCATTACATCCGAATATATTGTTCTACCTATGTGTGGGTTAGGACCCTAATACGTATTCTTCTGTTATGGCATCCTTCCACACTTTAAGTTTGGCAACCTCACCAAAAATGGAAGGTTCCGAGTCAGTCACAAGATTCAACTGAGCTATCAAACCTAAGTAATTATCTGGCTTCTTACTTTATCTAAAAGTTGCATGCTTCTCTGCTTCCTTTAAAAACTTCACAACACCAAGATGATTTCCTTTTGATAGGAGGTTTCTCTAGGGGAAACTCAACATAATCCCTTATGGGATCCACTGAAGACTCTTTGGCCTTCTCCCTCTGCTCATCTTAAGGTTGTGAACCTGAATTTTATGAAGTTGGAGCTTGATGCTCCTTTATATCACATGAAAGCTCTCAAAAAACAACTTCCTTATGGAAAGTTACATCTCTACTGACCTCAACATAGATTCGATATGATTTTGAGGTCTCATTGTATCCCACAAAGGTGCCTTTCTTTCCAGAGGACTTAGTCCTCTTTTATGAATGTAGACAGGACTACCAAAAATCCTTAAGTTGTCAATTGAATGCTTCTTAGTGATGAAGACTTCTTCTAGAGTTATCTCGTCCAAGGATTTATTAAGACACTTGTTCTGAATAAGGACAACAATGATTACAGCTTCAGCCCAAAGAGACAATGGAAGATCCTGATCATAGCTCTGGCTGCCTCACAAAATGTCATGTTCTTCCTTTTTGCAAACCCATTCATACGGAAATTTGTAAGGCACTGTCAACTCCCTCTTAATCCCAGAAGCTCGACAGAGATAATCATACTTGTGGGAGTCAACCTCTTTTCCATTACTGAAATATGTCTACCTGTCTTGATTCAAGATTTTAAATTACTGAGAGATTTATTCCGATCTTAGTGGAATATCTTAGTGTTACATCATTTAACCATGCGTATTAAAATCAGAACCATAAATCATCAAGTTAAAAGGTCGATGAATGTAAATTACGTTATTTTAAAAATGGATACGTGTTGCATGACTGTTGGAAAGGGGATGTGCTAAGAGAGACCACGAGCGTTATGAAAGAGATGTTGGAGGGGACCAGGAATGGTTTCGTTAACCTCCAGTAAACCAGTACTTTGCTATATTTAATTGCTCAGGATCAGAACAACCCTCTGACCCAGGAATGAATTATAGTTAGACTGGTAGGTGGGAAGACCTCCTCAAGAGTTAATGAGGGGATGGGGAAGACATCCCATCTATAAGGCTTCCAGACCTGACCACGGACTGGGAATTCGGGTCACATGCAATCTTGCTGGAAAAGGTAAGAAATGAAAGTGTGGGTGTCAGAGGGGGGATCTGTGAAGAGTGCAAAGATGAGGGATGGAGTTCTCGGATTCGAGGAAGAACTGTGAAAATAGTGTGTTCTGATCGCGGGAAATAGAGACTAAGTCAGGAGAAGGAGAGTAACCTTCGTCCCTATCTATTTCTATGCTGGGAGAAGAGATTCAATCTCAAAGCATCATGGTCTAGCTTAGGGGTGGCTAGTGGTAAATCCATTAGAAGTGACTAAGCCTATGGTTGGGTGGAAATGGGCACCCCTTTTAGCATTCGCTTCACGTTATCTGGTTCTGATAATTGTTTCCATACGTTATGTGTTGAATTGGGAATTAATGATTGCATGCATGTATTTACATATCTGTAAATGGTTTCTCCATTGAAAAGGTTAAATTATGTATATACATTGGCTTCCTTGAGAACTTATGCTCCAGCTTAACTCTCGAAGGTGTTTTCCCCAGGGAGATACCTCACAACTCCGGAATTAGAGCAAGCCTCTTGGAACTGCTACTGTCTCGGTAACCTCACGAGTTTACAACTCCATGTTTCATAATTTAAGGTTCTATGAATTAGGAAGGCGCTTCCCTCAAACCAGTAGCCTGAGAGACCTTGAACTCGCACCCAAAGCCTTAACTAAAACCCAGCTAAGAGTAAATATCATATCCCGAGAGTCATCTGAAGGTCCATGTGACCTGGGTCTAGAACCTTGCACTAATCCCGAAAGGAGCTAGTTCATAATGGTTTCGGAGTTTCGGGAGTTCAACGCCTGGAATGTCAAATTTCACGATAGTCAAAGTTACCCGAACTCCCTAAGTAACAAGATCCATAGATGCCTGACAGAGGAGATGAATGTGAACCATTCGTCGAGAGGAAAACCTATCTTAGTCATCAGATTGACTCAAAGACCCACTGGACTTAACAAATCAAACACCAGTCACTCGATTAGATCAATGGTTGGGAATCATTGCGAAGCACGAAGGTGAAATTAGCGGGCATGCTAGTTCACGACCCACAATCAACCAACGTCATTGATCTCGTTGGGGATGGAAGATTAATGACCGCGATTAGATAGAATTGGGTGAGCACTTCCCAGATTGCGAAGATTGGGCCCTGCAATCACTGTGAATAGTCGATCTGTGAACGAGGATCGATGGTGGGGAATCATTGCAGAGCGCGAAGGTGAAATTAGCGGACGTGCTAGTTCATGACCCGAAATTCACCAATTTCATTGATCTCATCAGGGTGGAGGATCAACGACCATGATTAGACCGACTTAGGTGAGTACTTTTAGATTGCAAAGATTGAGCTCTTCGATAAAGAGTGAACACATTGGGGCCCTGCAATCACTGTGAACCATCGATCGATGAAAAAATTGGTATTGTCCGGATCATGACCTTGAAAAACTGAGGGAGGTTGAAACATGATCAGACTAGAGCGATGATAGCATGTGTCACCCTTGACCTAACTACATGTCAGCCCCTGGCACATGCATACCTCGCCCACGTGGTTGGTGAAATGACTAGGATTCCGAGAGTCTCGGACTTCGGGACTCCGGAGGATTCAAGGTGCTTCAAAAATCCCCGAAGTGTTGGAGTAGATCCTAGCCATTAGCACAGGAAGGAACGTGGTAGTAGATCGTTAAATCCAGAAAATAAAACTTTGGAGGAACGTGAGGAGTGAAGTTTCGAACGTCGAAGTCTCGAAGTGGATCATAGTCGTCGATCGCGAAGGGACACGTGGCACTCGATTTGTAACTCTGAGTATGGAGTACTTTGGAGGAAAAAGGGCATTGGAATGTTTGAAACTCCTAAACGTCGAAGTCCCGAAGTAGATCACAGTCGTCGATCGTGAAGGGACGTGTGGCGCTTGATCTGTAACTCCGGGTATGGAGTACTTCAAAGGAAAAAGGGAGTTGGAATGTTTGAAACTCCCGAACGTCGAAGCCCCAAAGTGGATCACAATGGTCGATCGTGAAGGGATGTGTGGCGCTCAATCTGTAACTCTGGGTATGGAGTAATTTGGAGGAAAAATGCGTTGGAATGTTTGAAACTCCCGAACGCTGAAGTCCCGAAGTGGATCACAATCGTTGATCGCGAAGGGACGCATGGCGCTCGATCTGTAACTTTGGGTATAGAGTACTTCGAAGGAAAAAGGGCGTTTGAATGTTTGAAACTCCCAAATGTCGAAGTCCCAAAGTGGATCACAATCATCGATTGTGAAGGGATGTGTGGCACTCGATCTGTAACTCCAGGTACGAAGTACTTCAGAGGAAAAAGGCATTGGAATGTTTGAAACTCCCGAACGTTGAAGTCTTGAAGTGGATCACAGTCATCAATCATGAAGGGACATGTGGTGCTCGATCTGTAACTCTGGGTACAAAGTACTTTGGAGGAAAAAAGGTGTTGGAATGTTTGAAACTCCCAAACGTCGAAGTCCCGAAGTGGATCACAGTCGTCGATCCTGAACGGATGTGTGGCGCTCGATTTGTAACTCTGGGTACGGAGTACTTCGGAGAAAAAAAGCGTTGGAATGTTTGAAACTCCCGAACGTTGAAGTCCCGAAGTGAATCAGGGTCGTCAAAATCCCCGAGGACACACGGCATTGGATTGTGAACTTCAGATATTTTCCACTCCAGAGGATTCGCGCGGTGGTTATCTTGGTGCATGTTGTTTTGGTGTCTGGTCATAGCCAGCGGTCATATGAAAGTATAGAGGTATGGAAGAACCTGAAAAACTTGGGAGAGGATATCTGCCAGCTCTGAGCTCGGTTCGGAGCATGGAGACCATGGCTGGAAAGATCTGGAAGAGAATAATGGAATTAAGACCCTGAATGAGGGTATTGATTTTCTTAAGAAGAATAAATTTTTTACACCCCACCATGGGTGTGTTACAAATTGGTATCAAAGCATGGTTACAACACTTGGCCTGCTTCGGCTCATGGATGAGTCACTTAAAAATCGTGTTTAAAGAAAATATTAAGGCTGACTCCCTACCTTATCTCTTTCTTAAAGAATCTGGTTAAACTATTACTAAATAAAAGAATGAAAAATTTCTATCGTGTGTGTATTTAAGAAAAATGAATTATGTGTTTCTCATGAACTACTAGAATGTTAGCTAACAGTAAGTGTTTTGTCAGCGCTCCAACAATCGGTGAGTCACATGAAATCACAAGCATAAATGATGGTGACACACTATGAAGTGGGGGAGGGCTCCCACAATAGAGACAAAGATTCTGACGAGAGGAGAGCAGTGGAGACCCCTTTGTATCTAGCTGAAATTGTAAGGAGCCTTATGGTTGAATTACAGAGTTGCAAGGCTGACAATGAGAGATTAATAAAGGAGCAAGAGAAACAAATGGAAATCAATGTAGACTTGTTAAAGGGATTATCTGATATACAGAGGCAACTGCAACATGGACCTGCAACCAGCCATGTGTACCGATGACATACAGAGAGAAGTCAAAGTCCACCTGAAATATGAAAATGTGGTCCCATAAGTGGCCACACAAGGAGAAGTACCTCAAGGAAGGCCCAACCTGGAGGCAGGGGACGCTCATCGGGAGAGTCCTCTGGAAAGGGAACGAGAAAATCTAAGGGATATTCTAGTAGCAAAACTAGCTCACATTCTCAGAAGAAAGGAAAGAAGTGAAAGCATTCCAAAAGTCATGACCCTGAAGAGTTCAAGAAATCCAAACCACCCTCTTTCAATGGAGATATTGAGAAAGAGGAGGAGGCGGAAGCTTGGCTGCTTGGTTTAAAGAAGTAATTCATAGTTCATGACTATTCTGAAAACTTGAAGGCTCGAATAGCCATCTTCAACTTGAATGGAAAGGCTTACATTTGGTGGGAAGATCTTAAGACATAAAATTGTAATTAAACAAAAGCTAAACTAATGCAAGAATAAAACAAGTCATTCTGCCTAACCCTTAGATCAATATCAAGCCATATGCCTTTTTATTGTTTATTGATGTTTTCATGAAAATAATATTAAGATAAGTTGAAATCTAAAGCTAAAACAGTCCTACGGGATATTTCTACAGGAACTATACAGTTTCTAAAAATTTCTACATGAACTATACATTTTCTACAGGAAACTCCTATAGGAAGAAAAAAGAAGCCTAGAAAACTAGTGTAAGCCTTTTGAAGCATCAACAAAGCTAGAATATAATAAAATCAAGTGGATATGAGGTTCTTGACCTTGGGGAGGCACCTAAGAGTTCTCCAAGAGGCTATTGAACCTTTCTACAAGATGCTTGTTGTAACTAACTAGTCAATGATAACCTTGAAAAAAACCAGAATTTATCATGCAAAACTATACTAACCTTAAAAATAGAATGAAATGCTAACTAATCACTAATCAACATGCATAGAAACTAAAGAAATCGCAACAGGGTCCTTGAGCCCTCTTGAGTGGGCACTACCTAAGAAGCACAAGGAGCCTTGAGAAAACTCTAATAAACTGGAGGAAAATCCATATTTATTTCATTAACAACAATAATATATCAAGAGAAAAAAGGCTCTAAATCTTCGAAAAAAGTCTTCAAAACAAAGTTTCAATACAATACTCTCCAAAAATATGTTTTTTTTTTCTCTCCTAGGATAGAGGTCCAAAATACGCTTGAGAGTTCGACCTCCCTCGCTTAGATCAAGGAAAGAAGTAGGTAAATGAGGAATCTCATCCAATTACATCTATATCTCAAACTGTTATTGATCAGGAATGGGTATTAATGCACAAGGAGCGCTCTAGAGGTAGGTGGGGACAATGCCCCTTGATTCTTGGTTGGCAGCACTCTAAGGGAGACAAAATCCCATGTTTTTAGGATGTTGGTGCCCTTGACTCATGAAGTTCGACCTGCTTGGTGCTACACATATCTTTTGGCATAGATATTATAGAAAAAAGGCATATTATACACAAAAATCCACCTCAAAATACATTTACTAAGAAACATGCAAAAATATCCATGACTTACTATTAAATATGGTCAAAAACAAGTATAAAGTCATATTATGGTGGAAAAATGTGCCTAAGATGAGCCTTTGGGATAGGGAATAATTGGGCTCATAAAAAGTTAATCAACACGTTGATGATTCCATACATGTTGGAAGGTGTAGATGTGACATAGGTTGTTTCACTTTTGATGGAGATCCCATTTACGACATCGAGAGTAGTTTTGAAATGAGGAGTGTTGAGTTTTCTTTTTCAGAGAACTAGTCTTCATACTTGGATGATCCAGGTATTTGGTAGTATGCTAATGATATGTATGATGGGTCTCATCCATCCCGAGATGACTTCTTGGAGTATACTAATGATTTTCAGTCATACCTTGGGAGTTGTGATGCATATCCTTTTGAGCACTCAGATTTGTTATATGATTTTCAACCACCTTTGTGCTCATATTTTGATGGAGATAAGACCATGGTCAACTCAGAACAATCACAGATTCAAGCTATAGAGCAGCATTGCTTTTATCTTGGGGGTTGTTGCGGTGATGCACAGATAAAGAAGCAACATATTTTAAGTGTAGAGAAAGATTATTTCTCTAGACCAAAGGTTGTCCCTTATCTCATATTTTCCTCTCTGGGAAATCATAGATTCCTCTTCGGATCTCTCATCTCCTCTTGGCCTTCAAAGAGCAGTGGTGTTCTAAGTAACGATGAAGACGAGTCTTCATCTATATGTAGAAGTCATATTCATAGATGGATTGATCAATCTTTTGGTTACCCTTTCTAGCACAATTCTTTCCCTCCCACCCACCTCCATGAGTTGCTTTCTACGGTTTATCGCATGCTTATCTATGCTCGTGATTATTATGAGATTGACTTGTCTTTGTTGTACTATTTAATTAAGCACAATGGGAGATACCTTGATTAGATGATCAGTTAGTTGCATTGGTTGTACGATTTCACCTGACATCTTTAGTACTTGATTTCTACGGGACTGGGGCCACAAGTAAGTAGGTAGGTCATTTTACTTTCTTGCATTGCATTTTGTGTGATCATCCTAGTGTAGTTGCATTGCATTTTGTGTGATCATCCTAGTGTAGTTGCATTTTATTTCATTCTCTCATTTACATGTTTGTTTTATTTGAATTTATGCATAGTTGTTGTGGTACCTTTTCCTAAATCATATTACATGTTAGTTAGAAGTTTTTGAAAAGAGAAAAAAATTATTTTTAAAGAATAGTTTTCAATTTTGAAATTTTGATCATATGAATAAATGGTGAGCAAGCCACCCCTCGATGCTCTAATATATTTGCTTGAGTATGTGTAGGAACGGGTCTTACCAGGAGATGTTGAGGTTCTCATGTACTCTACAGTGAGCACATGTCCCCATGTAGGAGTCAGATGTTACCCCCCGGGCTAGGGGTAACTAAGGAGATGATGTCTCGAGGCTCGCAGGTTGAAGACATGGAGTGCCAAGAGCCAAATAAGAAGGAAGAGCCCCTCCTAGGACCACTCATCACCATTGATTGACAGCACCAACATCCACCACACCATCTTGGCCCATAGAGGACAGTGCTTCATGAGGAAACAAGTTTAGTCTTGTGGTAAGTGTCATTTTAATAATTGAAGCATTTGAAAATGTTGCAAAGAGTCATTTCTTGATTATGAAAACGTTTGCTTGGAAATTATACCTTTTTCCTCATTTCACCTTAGTGATTGACATGGTTTCGTAGTAAGTGGGTCACCCTTGGGAAAAGGGTTGCTACTAGGGGGTCTCCTTGAAGGGTCATCATATCATTCCCACACATACTTATCACTTTTGACACCTCTTCCCTTTTGTTTCCTCATCTTTTGGGTTTTCGGGCTTATTGACCCCAAGAATGGCTTGTATCTCATTTCATGGGAAGAAGGGGCTAAAGGCCCAGAGGTGTTATAGATGGAAAAAGATAAAACCCATAAATTATCCTCTAGATGTTTGCCCCAAGGTCCTTAGAGAAATGAAACACTTCTCCACAAAAAATCAAGGACCTGTTGAGGCCTCAACAACTCCCCTTAAATTTTTGTAAAGATTAAGGGGCCCTTGTTTTAATTTTAAAAAACATTGCTTTCATTTTCTTTTGGTTTATCTGGCTTCATCATGAAATGATGTTTTGATGGTTCCCTTCTTTGATGTTCTATTTTCAGTGTTCCTTATCCTTGATTCTTTGGCTTATCTTTCATCAGACAAGGATTGGTTCCATGGTTGTCCAACAATGCTTGCATGTTCATATTAACATATTCAAATTGATCACGTGACTTAATTTACCTAAAATTTGATTAACATGATGTTTCAACAATCTGGCCAAGTTTTAGTTTTCATGCATAAATGAGCTAGCTGGGCATTTTTGGTGGATCAAAATAATTTAACTAAATGCTAAATTTTAAAGATCTAAATATGTGCCTTAAAAGAAAGAATATATGTCAATCAATGAGAACTAGCTCAGGGTTCTGGATTTTGATAATGTATTAAGTTTTAAGAACATTAAACTTTCTGTAAAAATCATACTATGTTAGTAATTTTTATTTTGGAGTGGATTGAAATAATTCAGTTAAAATTCAAGTTTTAAGATAATTGATCGGTGCCTCCTTAATAGAAGAGATATCCAATTTTGTTGGCCACGAAATAATTTTGAATTTAAGCCATGCATCAATTTTCACAAGGCTTTTACTTTTGGTAAAAAATGAGTTTCTGCATATTTTTTTTGCCCATGAAATAACTAATGCTACAACGATGGTGTCACTCAATTTCTTAATGGGAATCAATAAATATCGTGGAAGTGATTCTACTCTATATTCCCACTTTAGGACGTAAACTCTGTTGATTACTTCACATGGAGGTGACAGGCCATATCTTATTATTACAGGTTCATATGATCACACATCAAATGTTTGAGACTACCAGACAAACAAACAAAAAAGTTGTGCCCAAACTCTGGAAGGACATACACATAATGTATCTGCAGTTTATTCTCACCTTGAACTTCCTATTATCATCACTGGCTCAGAAATTGGTACAGTTCGTATTTGGCATGCAACAATATACAAGCTCGAGAATACTTTGAACTACGATCTAGAACGAGTCTGGGCCATTGGCTATTTGAAAATTTCAAACCAGGTTGATATTGGATATGATGTAGGTACAATCATGATTAAGATTAGTCGAGAAGAGTCGGTTGCTTGCATAGGCAGGAGCAGTGGGAAAATTATTTGGGCAAAGCACAATGAAATATTCAGTGCGAACATTAAGGCAGTTAGAGCAGACATTGAGGTGACAGATGGGGAGAATTGTCTTTAGGTATGAAGGTATTGGGAAGCTGTGATCTATATCCACAGAGCTTAAAGTACAATCCAAATGGAAGATCTGTTGCGGTGGTGAGTACATTATTTATACAGCTCTTGCGTGGAGAAAAACATATCCTTCTAATCTTCCCTTGAGTTTGTATGAGCATCAGATCACGAAGAGATCTACCAAACTGTATCAGAAAAGATATATGATATGCACATAATCACCAAAAATATATATATATCTGGATCCATTATCCAGCAAAATTGTTGACGATAACAGTATGCAGAAGAGATTTTATTATGGTAAGCCACCAGATTTCTACGAAGAGATTCTAGCGACCGCTGAGGATGAAAGTGCAATGAAATTGTTGCATCGGAAGCACGAAATTGCAGATAAAATGGTCACAACCAACATGTAAAAAGTAGAAAGAAGCGTCGTGAAAGGATGCCATGATTGTGCAAAGGGTTTTTACTCAACAACTCGAAAAGAATTGACAGAAAGTAATCACATTTTTAATCAAATACAATCACCAGATAACCAAGCTCATCTGGCCTTGACTCCATGTTTTGCTTTACTGTTTTACTTAGTTTGCTTTAGGTTTAGATTATTAATTTGGATTTAATTTTATTAATTTAGTTTTTACTTAAGTTTCAATTTTGTTTTGTAGTTTTTGTTTAGTTTTACATTACTTTATTACTTTAGTTTAATTTAGTTTTTAGTTTTAGTTTCTACTTATTATAACTGCTGCAGGCATGGTATATAGGGATTCATATAGCCTTGACTATCTATTATGGATCAAAAATTTTAGAGCTGGTTTTTAAATTTTTACATTACAGTGTTAATTTTTTTATTTTTCTTAATTGTTTAAAAACTTTTTTTGACATTTGATTGGTTAGTGAAACCAACTTTATTGCGGAGTTGATGGCTATCAAAAAAAAATTAACAATATTACAATTAAGATAATTGTTTAGTGCATGAATGCTAATCACCAAGTGTTCACCCTGCATGGATGTTAATCACCAAATGTTTAAAGTCGACTTTGTTTGTATCGGATCCTCACATAATTGTACTGCTTCCTTATCTGTGTTTTTCCTGTGCTTTGCGAGAGACCTTCTTGCATCTTTAGAGCGACTCCTTACCTGTGCTTTGCGAGAGATCCTCCTACATCTTCAGAGCAACTCTTTACCTGTGCTTTGTGAGAGACCCTCCTGCATCTTTTACTTACTTACCTGTACTTTGTGAAAAATCC
>ML825823.1:88564-117130 GCA_009831015.1 Picea engelmannii | reverse complement strand
ACACATGATTATGCCACGTGAGACCTAATGATATCAACGTGCATGCATGATAAACACATCATAGTGCACTACAAATATATCAAAGAACCAAAGGATCAAAGTGTTGATAACTATCAATGATATTTCCATGCTACATAGACCAAAAATAAAACAACATGCCATTGGACCACATATACCAACACTAGACCAATGAGACCAATAATACATAGACCCATGATACATGGACCAACAACACATGGACCAAAAGTAAAAATACAATACCAACAATAAATCCCCAGCATGTCGAATGGGGTGTTGCAATGTTGTACACAAATAGACAAGGATGGACGTATAGACAAGGACATGTGCATGGATAAGGACATGGCCTTGTGGGATGTGGTCATAACCCTAGAAATAACATGCCTTCATTAATGACATTTGAGGTGAGAGACAATTTTTATTTTTATTTTTATAGAATCATTATAAATAATTGCTCGGTATTGTATACATCGTTTATTGTTAGTAGCTCACATGATGGTGAGGTCACAAGAAATCCTTAAACCAAAGTGGTAGGAATTGTTGAAAAATTGATTTCAAATGGATGTAATGAAACATCAAATTTTTACGAGATGGAGTGTATGTTGAAATACTGAGGGGGGGAGGGAGGTGAATCAATATGAACACTTCTTACCACTTTCAACCACAACATATAAAATTCAAATTTATCATCAGTATATCATCAATGTATCATCTATGATTACATTCAATATATCATGAGCATATAAACATAAGTAGCATCACATCAAATACACAGTACACTAGAATTTACGTGGAAACCCAAATGGGGAGAAAACCACATAATGCTTTCTTATATATTTTCAAGAATACATTAATTGGAAGCACCAACTTCCCAATTCTCCACAACCAACTGGAAGGATGCACCAACCCCTTGATTTATAGGCACCAACCTAAAGGAAGCACCAACTCGCTGAATTCTCCAATACTAATTGGAAGGAGGCTACGACCCCCTGATTTACAGGCACCAATCTAAAGGAAGCTCCAACTCCTCGAGTTCTCCGACACCAACCAGAAGGAGGATACAACCCCCTTTCCTTTCCCCATCCTACCGCCATGAAATATAAGTGTAGACCAAATTGTCACTACCAAAATCACTGCCATTGTCAACCTATCACTATCAACCCATCACATCAACCTATCACATCGACCTGTCGCTATCAACCTGTCACATCAACCTGTCACTATCACTGACATACCATCTTCAACGTATCACCACTATCGATACTCAACATCAAGAAAACCGGATCCTCTCACATGGATACCAAAACCATCACCAAACCATGTACATCAACCATCAACCATGTACATCAACCTGTATCAACCATGCATCAATCATGCACCAACACTTGCAACATACCATGCACGAAACCGTGCATCAACCATGCATCAAAACCTGTACCAAGCCGTGCATTAACCATGCACCAAAACCTGTACCATACCATGTACCATATCATGCATCAACCATGTACCATATGAAGGATCAAACCTGTACCATACCATCAACCATGTACTAACATGTGCCATAAATCATGTACCATGAGATGTGCCTCAACCATATACCATATCACTCATGATATGTCTCAATCATCTCGTACACCATGTACCATAATATATCAACAATGAAGTGCCTCAACAAAGTATCAAAGCATGTGCTAAGATCACCAACATGTGCCTCTAACCATGCACCATATCGTCAACCATATTTCTCAAACAACATGCCAATCATCCACAGACCATGTATCGCAAACAACATGCCAATCATCCACATACCATGTACCTCAAACATGCGCCATATCACTCATGATATGCCTCTACCAATTACCATAACCATGTGCGAATATATCTAATATATGCACCAGTAATGAACCTCAACCCACATGTACCATGCATCCAAGATGTGCCTCAAGGAATATACCAAAACTCACAAAGTCATGCCTTAAGCATGTTCCACAATATCACCAAGATGCAACCTCATAACACATAGAATAACATACCTTTACATATGTAACTGACCTAGTGCATTTGATCCCGATACATAGACCTGTAGATTTACCTAAGTCCTCAATAACCTGATACTAACAACTTTTCCCTCTTCTGTCTTGTTCTCATGGGACAAATACTTCCTGTCACGTGGGGCCTCACATGACGAGCCCGGGGAAACCTGGGAAGATGCCTCGCGGGACACTAGTTGTCTGACCCACGGGGATCAACCAGATTAGGGTTACATAAAAACCCTAGCTCTATGCAACTCCAAAAAAATTTCTCTTCGTTCGCACTATCTCCACTGACTCAAACTCGACCTTAGATTAGCCAATAAACCAAAATACTATCACAAGATAGATATTCAATGAATGTGTGTGTGGACTTATGAGAGAATCATTGAGGTATATTTATACTTTTGCTTAGTAACCTATTTCATTAACTTTAGGGATTCTTTAATTTCTTGTTGCAACCATTTACCCTTTCATTAATTGAATTGTAACCAACTAGGGGTTTCTTAACCATTCTTCGGGGCTTCCAACTTCATGAGGGCATATCTCCCTAACCATGAGAAACCACATGGTGTACCACCTATCACTAGAAACAACATGACGAGTACTATCCATATATGAAGGTAATACCTACATTTATGTTTTCATTCATATCCTTATTCCTTTATCAACTTCGGGTTCCATAACCAAACCTCTGGGGATTCTTGTAGACTTCTTCAAATGCACCCATGACACTTGTTGACATCAATGAAAACTGAATTACCATCAATATTGATCACATCTTTGGGGTATCTCAAATTCTCTAAGAGTTGATATCAATGACAACCAACTGTCGAACAATGTCATGATGATACAAAAATTTTGAACCATTTGAAAACTAGTTATAAGGATACAATTGATTGATATCTTTTATTCCAATGTTGTTACGAAGATAAATTTTATTACCTTCTAAAGTAAATGTGATACCTACCTCTTTTACTTTGTAAGGGACTATTCAATTTTTTTCTTGGTGGTTAATTAGATTTTGGGTAAGTGGGAGACCTAAGGTGATACAATTTCCCTGGAACTATCTTTCCACAACCTGACTCTCTAGAACTATGCAACATGGTCATCTATTAAAATGTTTTGTTTCTTACTTTTATTTTTTATTTTTTATTGGAACATGGATATGTTATAAGAACATATGGCATTATAGCAATGATTTAGGCCTTTATATATGAATTAATGGGAGTGGGGAATCTATAGCATGACAATTAGAGTGAGGTCTGCACCACCGCAAGGAGGAAGGAGAGAGTGGAGTTGCCACTCAGTTTTAAGGAAAAAATGAGAAACCCCAAGAGGGGAAGAGATGGAAGAAAGAGAAGGAAACTAGACTAACTTGGGTTTTAGGGTTGATTATTTTATTAAGGGATGCATATTAATTAGGGTTATCAATTAGGTTTCAATAAAAAATAGGAAACAACACCAATACCAAAAGAAATCAAACTAACAAGGCTTAATTTATCGGTTTCCTTTGGTGGTCTACTTGACCTAATTTCCTAAGATGAAAGAGAGATGGAAAGGAAGGAACTCACTCAAAAAAATGATCTTGTGGTTTCTGAAGATGCTTGGGTTGAATATGAGAGATGCAACGGGCCCCCAAGAGAGTTTTTCTTGACTTAATCAAACCTTCACATGTTGACCTTCTTGCAAAACAAACTTGATATTGATATATAATATAATGCAATAAAACACCATAGATCTATCATATAAATAATCAAACAATGAAGTGTTGTATGATTATTGAAAGTGTCATAAAAAGGTGATACCTTCCTTGCTCCAACTTTCCGTTTAGGTAGAAGGGTTTCAAATCATTCATGGTGTGAGAGGGGACAAAGATAACAAAGACTACCCTTGGACATGGTAGCAAGCCTTCAAAGAAGAAACCAAGCTAGAAAAAACAGATCCTTGTAGATTTATTAGAGATAATAGGAGCAATTAACCCAAGTGTGTGGAAGATAAGTAGAAGAGATAGATCAAGATTCAATGCGGAAATATACTTTTAAGATAATGGGATTAGGAAAGAAGATTTCAAGAGAATTTACCAAGAAGAGAGGAGAAATATAAATAGGCAAGGAAATGACTTCAAGGCATAAGTGAACGTTGACCTAGCCATTGGGAAAATAATTTCATACAGAAGAATCATACCATGGGTTCAAATCCTTCTATTGTAAGTATATTCTTAAAAAATGTACTTTGTTCCGCAGACCGTGGCTATAATACCCCAATTTTGATCCATGGTTCATAATTGTGTATATACATGATGAATGGATATAAGCCAAAAAATGTAATTTGTAACTGAGCATTGAATGTTAATAAAATATATCATTGGCTATAGAAGAGAAGGACAAAATAATGGGGGGATATGAATCCATTAGAGGGGAAATGACCTTAGTAAGTGATTTAACCTAAAGTATTTACAACATTAAATAAGTCCCTTGATTATTAATTAATATTGTTTTATTAAGTCGTGCGGGGGTTAGTGCATGATGCAGATACATGGGTCTCTATAAGGATGCGTGCCCTCTTCACGCCATGCAAATTTAAGATATACCTTTTTACCATGCAAGTGAATGATTATTTTGTTGAAGGAACTAGAAGAGAGTTTGAATGTTTGGGTGTCGTTTGAATTATCAGAGAGACTAACTATCAAAAGTTCGAATTACCTTAGGAACTACCATTCATATGAGGAAATCAAGACACTTATCCATAAGATAATTACCCTGAGCATACTATAATAGAAATTTTGAAGCTACAACCATGGATTATGTGAGAATTTTGGTTGTATGGGTGATAATCGGTTTCATTGAGAAATTCGTTACAACTGATAATCACTAGAATACCAGCAGTGAGATTCCTAGCCAACTTGTGCTAGAGCCATGAAGGGAAATGGGATAGCCCGATGGACTATTGAGCAAAGTAGGGAATCTTGTTCCTTGCATTGTATAGGATTATATGGAATATGGTTGTGGATTGTGTTTGCTATAAGTGTAGATATTCAATGTGAACCTTAGAATTGGGCTATGAGAAGAGAAACTAGAGATATACATAAGAAGAGTTAACCCTTGTGGATTCATTGCCTTAGCTCAAGGTGGCCTCTGTTGTACATATAACTGGTGTAGTAGGGAGCCTATACTTGGGTGGAACATCCCTCTTCTACAACTAGTTGGTGGAGAATTATAGACAGATAAGTTTCATGAATATACTCATGCATTGTGATGAATTATTATGGTTTGAATTAATGTCTAGTCTATTCAGTTCTAAGTTTATGTATTACCTTCATTTATAATTTACGGTCTCATGGATAATTGAACAATTACATTATGTTGCATAAATATGTACTATCATGCATGCATATGATAAATAGTAAATAATAGAACAATGAGATATGGTAACAAAGTAAAAATTAGTGTGAGTCTGGGTGGTTAATGTACCTTTTAACCTTGTACAATATTTTACTGCAAATAGATTTTAAATAAAAGAACAAAAAATATACAATCGAAAATACACACATTACACAAATATTTTTCCCTAGAAACCCAAACCGGGAAAACCAACATATTCTATATTCATTCATAGTGATACATTATTTACAATACAATATACATATAGGAGTCGACGACATACAAAACCCTAACCCAATGACCTAGATTAGTCAACAACCCTAATTCTTTAACCGGAAATAGAAAACCATCGAAAAAAACCATGTGCTGAAAAACCGCCCAACAATGGACACGAAAATTGAGGTGACACAAAAAATGAGGCAAAAATGTGACACGTTTCTCGAGGAATTTTTTTTTCTCAGGGGTCCTACCTTTTTTTTTTTTTTAATGTCTAGTCTGAAGAATACTGCAGAGAGGAAATGCCCAAATGCTTAACTATAAAGAAATGTGTATTTACTTGGCAACCCGAACACAGTTGCGCGACAATAGATCTTGTCTGTTTTAATTTGTTTATGTTTATGTCCCCAAGGGTTAGGTATTCAAGGGTTCTACAGACAAGGGTTTTCCCTGTGCTATAGCTCTCTGATATACGTGCGGGGTCCAATAGTAGTACTCGGCCCAATATATCAGGGCACTAACTAAGGAGGATAGTCCGTACCCTTAGCCATACTACTTGACTACCCAGGTACTAGAGAGTATCTTCCCGAGTGTTGTTCTCGGTGACACTATAGCAGTCAGGCGACCGATCGATTTATCTAAAAAGGGATTCAGGTAATCTAGGTCGATCTGTACACATGTGTTGTCTGATGCATTACCACTCAAAGGGGTACCAACAGGGGTTACAAGGGTGGCCAACAGATGTGCGCTTAAGTACCACTTGTATTTCCTACGTGTACTAATCCCTCAACTGCGGGTTTATGCACGTAACGTTAGATCTCTGTGGCTTAAAGACGCCATAATACGTCTCTACCCTGGAAAAAATTTAACCCACACTTTCTGCTGAGGAAAGTGCTCTGATACCACTTGTAATATACCAGATATAAAATGTATGCAGAACAGAAATAAAATGCTAGTAATGGAAGAATAACAACAATATAACCAGAGCATTCACCACAATAACACAAAAATGATATAAGAATAACAACAGAAATAGCACTTTGAATCTGAAAGCAATGTTCACGGGCCTCTTCGAGGGGGCAACCTCCAATTGAGCAGAGCTCTATTACAATAATATCCAAGATAGGGTTCTCATACCCTCGACTCCTATTTATACTAAAAAGAAGCATCTAGAGGAAGATCCTTCTAGAAGCGAAAGCTTCTATTAGGTCTTCTTACATCCCCCTTATTCTATTTTATTGAAAGGCCTTATTAATATTAGCCTTCATTACATCCGAATATATTGTTCTACCTATGTGTGGGTTAGGACCCTAATACGTATTCTTCTGTTATGGCATCCTTCCACACTTTAAGTTTGGCAACCTCACCAAAAATGGAAGGTTCCGAGTCAGTCACAAGATTCAACTGAGCTATCAAACCTAAGTAATTATCTGGCTTCTTACTTTATCTAAAAGTTGCATGCTTCTCTGCTTCCTTTAAAAACTTCACAACACCAAGATGATTTCCTTTTGATAGGAGGTTTCTCTAGGGGAAACTCAACATAATCCCTTATGGGATCCACTGAAGACTCTTTGGCCTTCTCCCTCTGCTCATCTTAAGGTTGTGAACCTGAATTTTATGAAGTTGGAGCTTGATGCTCCTTTATATCACATGAAAGCTCTCAAAAAACAACTTCCTTATGGAAAGTTACATCTCTACTGACCTCAACATAGATTCGATATGATTTTGAGGTCTCATTGTATCCCACAAAGGTGCCTTTCTTTCCAGAGGACTTAGTCCTCTTTTATGAATGTAGACAGGACTACCAAAAATCCTTAAGTTGTCAATTGAATGCTTCTTAGTGATGAAGACTTCTTCTAGAGTTATCTCGTCCAAGGATTTATTAAGACACTTGTTCTGAATAAGGACAACAATGATTACAGCTTCAGCCCAAAGAGACAATGGAAGATCCTGATCATAGCTCTGGCTGCCTCACAAAATGTCATGTTCTTCCTTTTTGCAAACCCATTCATACGGAAATTTGTAAGGCACTGTCAACTCCCTCTTAATCCCAGAAGCTCGACAGAGATAATCATACTTGTGGGAGTCAACCTCTTTTCCATTACTGAAATATGTCTACCTGTCTTGATTCAAGATTTTAAATTACTGAGAGATTTATTCCGATCTTAGTGGAATATCTTAGTGTTACATCATTTAACCATGCGTATTAAAATCAGAACCATAAATCATCAAGTTAAAAGGTCGATGAATGTAAATTACGTTATTTTAAAAATGGATACGTGTTGCATGACTGTTGGAAAGGGGATGTGCTAAGAGAGACCACGAGCGTTATGAAAGAGATGTTGGAGGGGACCAGGAATGGTTTCGTTAACCTCCAGTAAACCAGTACTTTGCTATATTTAATTGCTCAGGATCAGAACAACCCTCTGACCCAGGAATGAATTATAGTTAGACTGGTAGGTGGGAAGACCTCCTCAAGAGTTAATGAGGGGATGGGGAAGACATCCCATCTATAAGGCTTCCAGACCTGACCACGGACTGGGAATTCGGGTCACATGCAATCTTGCTGGAAAAGGTAAGAAATGAAAGTGTGGGTGTCAGAGGGGGGATCTGTGAAGAGTGCAAAGATGAGGGATGGAGTTCTCGGATTCGAGGAAGAACTGTGAAAATAGTGTGTTCTGATCGCGGGAAATAGAGACTAAGTCAGGAGAAGGAGAGTAACCTTCGTCCCTATCTATTTCTATGCTGGGAGAAGAGATTCAATCTCAAAGCATCATGGTCTAGCTTAGGGGTGGCTAGTGGTAAATCCATTAGAAGTGACTAAGCCTATGGTTGGGTGGAAATGGGCACCCCTTTTAGCATTCGCTTCACGTTATCTGGTTCTGATAATTGTTTCCATACGTTATGTGTTGAATTGGGAATTAATGATTGCATGCATGTATTTACATATCTGTAAATGGTTTCTCCATTGAAAAGGTTAAATTATGTATATACATTGGCTTCCTTGAGAACTTATGCTCCAGCTTAACTCTCGAAGGTGTTTTCCCCAGGGAGATACCTCACAACTCCGGAATTAGAGCAAGCCTCTTGGAACTGCTACTGTCTCGGTAACCTCACGAGTTTACAACTCCATGTTTCATAATTTAAGGTTCTATGAATTAGGAAGGCGCTTCCCTCAAACCAGTAGCCTGAGAGACCTTGAACTCGCACCCAAAGCCTTAACTAAAACCCAGCTAAGAGTAAATATCATATCCCGAGAGTCATCTGAAGGTCCATGTGACCTGGGTCTAGAACCTTGCACTAATCCCGAAAGGAGCTAGTTCATAATGGTTTCGGAGTTTCGGGAGTTCAACGCCTGGAATGTCAAATTTCACGATAGTCAAAGTTACCCGAACTCCCTAAGTAACAAGATCCATAGATGCCTGACAGAGGAGATGAATGTGAACCATTCGTCGAGAGGAAAACCTATCTTAGTCATCAGATTGACTCAAAGACCCACTGGACTTAACAAATCAAACACCAGTCACTCGATTAGATCAATGGTTGGGAATCATTGCGAAGCACGAAGGTGAAATTAGCGGGCATGCTAGTTCACGACCCACAATCAACCAACGTCATTGATCTCGTTGGGGATGGAAGATTAATGACCGCGATTAGATAGAATTGGGTGAGCACTTCCCAGATTGCGAAGATTGGGCCCTGCAATCACTGTGAATAGTCGATCTGTGAACGAGGATCGATGGTGGGGAATCATTGCAGAGCGCGAAGGTGAAATTAGCGGACGTGCTAGTTCATGACCCGAAATTCACCAATTTCATTGATCTCATCAGGGTGGAGGATCAACGACCATGATTAGACCGACTTAGGTGAGTACTTTTAGATTGCAAAGATTGAGCTCTTCGATAAAGAGTGAACACATTGGGGCCCTGCAATCACTGTGAACCATCGATCGATGAAAAAATTGGTATTGTCCGGATCATGACCTTGAAAAACTGAGGGAGGTTGAAACATGATCAGACTAGAGCGATGATAGCATGTGTCACCCTTGACCTAACTACATGTCAGCCCCTGGCACATGCATACCTCGCCCACGTGGTTGGTGAAATGACTAGGATTCCGAGAGTCTCGGACTTCGGGACTCCGGAGGATTCAAGGTGCTTCAAAAATCCCCGAAGTGTTGGAGTAGATCCTAGCCATTAGCACAGGAAGGAACGTGGTAGTAGATCGTTAAATCCAGAAAATAAAACTTTGGAGGAACGTGAGGAGTGAAGTTTCGAACGTCGAAGTCTCGAAGTGGATCATAGTCGTCGATCGCGAAGGGACACGTGGCACTCGATTTGTAACTCTGAGTATGGAGTACTTTGGAGGAAAAAGGGCATTGGAATGTTTGAAACTCCTAAACGTCGAAGTCCCGAAGTAGATCACAGTCGTCGATCGTGAAGGGACGTGTGGCGCTTGATCTGTAACTCCGGGTATGGAGTACTTCAAAGGAAAAAGGGAGTTGGAATGTTTGAAACTCCCGAACGTCGAAGCCCCAAAGTGGATCACAATGGTCGATCGTGAAGGGATGTGTGGCGCTCAATCTGTAACTCTGGGTATGGAGTAATTTGGAGGAAAAATGCGTTGGAATGTTTGAAACTCCCGAACGCTGAAGTCCCGAAGTGGATCACAATCGTTGATCGCGAAGGGACGCATGGCGCTCGATCTGTAACTTTGGGTATAGAGTACTTCGAAGGAAAAAGGGCGTTTGAATGTTTGAAACTCCCAAATGTCGAAGTCCCAAAGTGGATCACAATCATCGATTGTGAAGGGATGTGTGGCACTCGATCTGTAACTCCAGGTACGAAGTACTTCAGAGGAAAAAGGCATTGGAATGTTTGAAACTCCCGAACGTTGAAGTCTTGAAGTGGATCACAGTCATCAATCATGAAGGGACATGTGGTGCTCGATCTGTAACTCTGGGTACAAAGTACTTTGGAGGAAAAAAGGTGTTGGAATGTTTGAAACTCCCAAACGTCGAAGTCCCGAAGTGGATCACAGTCGTCGATCCTGAACGGATGTGTGGCGCTCGATTTGTAACTCTGGGTACGGAGTACTTCGGAGAAAAAAAGCGTTGGAATGTTTGAAACTCCCGAACGTTGAAGTCCCGAAGTGAATCAGGGTCGTCAAAATCCCCGAGGACACACGGCATTGGATTGTGAACTTCAGATATTTTCCACTCCAGAGGATTCGCGCGGTGGTTATCTTGGTGCATGTTGTTTTGGTGTCTGGTCATAGCCAGCGGTCATATGAAAGTATAGAGGTATGGAAGAACCTGAAAAACTTGGGAGAGGATATCTGCCAGCTCTGAGCTCGGTTCGGAGCATGGAGACCATGGCTGGAAAGATCTGGAAGAGAATAATGGAATTAAGACCCTGAATGAGGGTATTGATTTTCTTAAGAAGAATAAATTTTTTACACCCCACCATGGGTGTGTTACAAATTGGTATCAAAGCATGGTTACAACACTTGGCCTGCTTCGGCTCATGGATGAGTCACTTAAAAATCGTGTTTAAAGAAAATATTAAGGCTGACTCCCTACCTTATCTCTTTCTTAAAGAATCTGGTTAAACTATTACTAAATAAAAGAATGAAAAATTTCTATCGTGTGTGTATTTAAGAAAAATGAATTATGTGTTTCTCATGAACTACTAGAATGTTAGCTAACAGTAAGTGTTTTGTCAGCGCTCCAACAATCGGTGAGTCACATGAAATCACAAGCATAAATGATGGTGACACACTATGAAGTGGGGGAGGGCTCCCACAATAGAGACAAAGATTCTGACGAGAGGAGAGCAGTGGAGACCCCTTTGTATCTAGCTGAAATTGTAAGGAGCCTTATGGTTGAATTACAGAGTTGCAAGGCTGACAATGAGAGATTAATAAAGGAGCAAGAGAAACAAATGGAAATCAATGTAGACTTGTTAAAGGGATTATCTGATATACAGAGGCAACTGCAACATGGACCTGCAACCAGCCATGTGTACCGATGACATACAGAGAGAAGTCAAAGTCCACCTGAAATATGAAAATGTGGTCCCATAAGTGGCCACACAAGGAGAAGTACCTCAAGGAAGGCCCAACCTGGAGGCAGGGGACGCTCATCGGGAGAGTCCTCTGGAAAGGGAACGAGAAAATCTAAGGGATATTCTAGTAGCAAAACTAGCTCACATTCTCAGAAGAAAGGAAAGAAGTGAAAGCATTCCAAAAGTCATGACCCTGAAGAGTTCAAGAAATCCAAACCACCCTCTTTCAATGGAGATATTGAGAAAGAGGAGGAGGCGGAAGCTTGGCTGCTTGGTTTAAAGAAGTAATTCATAGTTCATGACTATTCTGAAAACTTGAAGGCTCGAATAGCCATCTTCAACTTGAATGGAAAGGCTTACATTTGGTGGGAAGATCTTAAGACATAAAATTGTAATTAAACAAAAGCTAAACTAATGCAAGAATAAAACAAGTCATTCTGCCTAACCCTTAGATCAATATCAAGCCATATGCCTTTTTATTGTTTATTGATGTTTTCATGAAAATAATATTAAGATAAGTTGAAATCTAAAGCTAAAACAGTCCTACGGGATATTTCTACAGGAACTATACAGTTTCTAAAAATTTCTACATGAACTATACATTTTCTACAGGAAACTCCTATAGGAAGAAAAAAGAAGCCTAGAAAACTAGTGTAAGCCTTTTGAAGCATCAACAAAGCTAGAATATAATAAAATCAAGTGGATATGAGGTTCTTGACCTTGGGGAGGCACCTAAGAGTTCTCCAAGAGGCTATTGAACCTTTCTACAAGATGCTTGTTGTAACTAACTAGTCAATGATAACCTTGAAAAAAACCAGAATTTATCATGCAAAACTATACTAACCTTAAAAATAGAATGAAATGCTAACTAATCACTAATCAACATGCATAGAAACTAAAGAAATCGCAACAGGGTCCTTGAGCCCTCTTGAGTGGGCACTACCTAAGAAGCACAAGGAGCCTTGAGAAAACTCTAATAAACTGGAGGAAAATCCATATTTATTTCATTAACAACAATAATATATCAAGAGAAAAAAGGCTCTAAATCTTCGAAAAAAGTCTTCAAAACAAAGTTTCAATACAATACTCTCCAAAAATATGTTTTTTTTTTCTCTCCTAGGATAGAGGTCCAAAATACGCTTGAGAGTTCGACCTCCCTCGCTTAGATCAAGGAAAGAAGTAGGTAAATGAGGAATCTCATCCAATTACATCTATATCTCAAACTGTTATTGATCAGGAATGGGTATTAATGCACAAGGAGCGCTCTAGAGGTAGGTGGGGACAATGCCCCTTGATTCTTGGTTGGCAGCACTCTAAGGGAGACAAAATCCCATGTTTTTAGGATGTTGGTGCCCTTGACTCATGAAGTTCGACCTGCTTGGTGCTACACATATCTTTTGGCATAGATATTATAGAAAAAAGGCATATTATACACAAAAATCCACCTCAAAATACATTTACTAAGAAACATGCAAAAATATCCATGACTTACTATTAAATATGGTCAAAAACAAGTATAAAGTCATATTATGGTGGAAAAATGTGCCTAAGATGAGCCTTTGGGATAGGGAATAATTGGGCTCATAAAAAGTTAATCAACACGTTGATGATTCCATACATGTTGGAAGGTGTAGATGTGACATAGGTTGTTTCACTTTTGATGGAGATCCCATTTACGACATCGAGAGTAGTTTTGAAATGAGGAGTGTTGAGTTTTCTTTTTCAGAGAACTAGTCTTCATACTTGGATGATCCAGGTATTTGGTAGTATGCTAATGATATGTATGATGGGTCTCATCCATCCCGAGATGACTTCTTGGAGTATACTAATGATTTTCAGTCATACCTTGGGAGTTGTGATGCATATCCTTTTGAGCACTCAGATTTGTTATATGATTTTCAACCACCTTTGTGCTCATATTTTGATGGAGATAAGACCATGGTCAACTCAGAACAATCACAGATTCAAGCTATAGAGCAGCATTGCTTTTATCTTGGGGGTTGTTGCGGTGATGCACAGATAAAGAAGCAACATATTTTAAGTGTAGAGAAAGATTATTTCTCTAGACCAAAGGTTGTCCCTTATCTCATATTTTCCTCTCTGGGAAATCATAGATTCCTCTTCGGATCTCTCATCTCCTCTTGGCCTTCAAAGAGCAGTGGTGTTCTAAGTAACGATGAAGACGAGTCTTCATCTATATGTAGAAGTCATATTCATAGATGGATTGATCAATCTTTTGGTTACCCTTTCTAGCACAATTCTTTCCCTCCCACCCACCTCCATGAGTTGCTTTCTACGGTTTATCGCATGCTTATCTATGCTCGTGATTATTATGAGATTGACTTGTCTTTGTTGTACTATTTAATTAAGCACAATGGGAGATACCTTGATTAGATGATCAGTTAGTTGCATTGGTTGTACGATTTCACCTGACATCTTTAGTACTTGATTTCTACGGGACTGGGGCCACAAGTAAGTAGGTAGGTCATTTTACTTTCTTGCATTGCATTTTGTGTGATCATCCTAGTGTAGTTGCATTGCATTTTGTGTGATCATCCTAGTGTAGTTGCATTTTATTTCATTCTCTCATTTACATGTTTGTTTTATTTGAATTTATGCATAGTTGTTGTGGTACCTTTTCCTAAATCATATTACATGTTAGTTAGAAGTTTTTGAAAAGAGAAAAAAATTATTTTTAAAGAATAGTTTTCAATTTTGAAATTTTGATCATATGAATAAATGGTGAGCAAGCCACCCCTCGATGCTCTAATATATTTGCTTGAGTATGTGTAGGAACGGGTCTTACCAGGAGATGTTGAGGTTCTCATGTACTCTACAGTGAGCACATGTCCCCATGTAGGAGTCAGATGTTACCCCCCGGGCTAGGGGTAACTAAGGAGATGATGTCTCGAGGCTCGCAGGTTGAAGACATGGAGTGCCAAGAGCCAAATAAGAAGGAAGAGCCCCTCCTAGGACCACTCATCACCATTGATTGACAGCACCAACATCCACCACACCATCTTGGCCCATAGAGGACAGTGCTTCATGAGGAAACAAGTTTAGTCTTGTGGTAAGTGTCATTTTAATAATTGAAGCATTTGAAAATGTTGCAAAGAGTCATTTCTTGATTATGAAAACGTTTGCTTGGAAATTATACCTTTTTCCTCATTTCACCTTAGTGATTGACATGGTTTCGTAGTAAGTGGGTCACCCTTGGGAAAAGGGTTGCTACTAGGGGGTCTCCTTGAAGGGTCATCATATCATTCCCACACATACTTATCACTTTTGACACCTCTTCCCTTTTGTTTCCTCATCTTTTGGGTTTTCGGGCTTATTGACCCCAAGAATGGCTTGTATCTCATTTCATGGGAAGAAGGGGCTAAAGGCCCAGAGGTGTTATAGATGGAAAAAGATAAAACCCATAAATTATCCTCTAGATGTTTGCCCCAAGGTCCTTAGAGAAATGAAACACTTCTCCACAAAAAATCAAGGACCTGTTGAGGCCTCAACAACTCCCCTTAAATTTTTGTAAAGATTAAGGGGCCCTTGTTTTAATTTTAAAAAACATTGCTTTCATTTTCTTTTGGTTTATCTGGCTTCATCATGAAATGATGTTTTGATGGTTCCCTTCTTTGATGTTCTATTTTCAGTGTTCCTTATCCTTGATTCTTTGGCTTATCTTTCATCAGACAAGGATTGGTTCCATGGTTGTCCAACAATGCTTGCATGTTCATATTAACATATTCAAATTGATCACGTGACTTAATTTACCTAAAATTTGATTAACATGATGTTTCAACAATCTGGCCAAGTTTTAGTTTTCATGCATAAATGAGCTAGCTGGGCATTTTTGGTGGATCAAAATAATTTAACTAAATGCTAAATTTTAAAGATCTAAATATGTGCCTTAAAAGAAAGAATATATGTCAATCAATGAGAACTAGCTCAGGGTTCTGGATTTTGATAATGTATTAAGTTTTAAGAACATTAAACTTTCTGTAAAAATCATACTATGTTAGTAATTTTTATTTTGGAGTGGATTGAAATAATTCAGTTAAAATTCAAGTTTTAAGATAATTGATCGGTGCCTCCTTAATAGAAGAGATATCCAATTTTGTTGGCCACGAAATAATTTTGAATTTAAGCCATGCATCAATTTTCACAAGGCTTTTACTTTTGGTAAAAAATGAGTTTCTGCATATTTTTTTTGCCCATGAAATAACTAATGCTACAACGATGGTGTCACTCAATTTCTTAATGGGAATCAATAAATATCGTGGAAGTGATTCTACTCTATATTCCCACTTTAGGACGTAAACTCTGTTGATTACTTCACATGGAGGTGACAGGCCATATCTTATTATTACAGGTTCATATGATCACACATCAAATGTTTGAGACTACCAGACAAACAAACAAAAAAGTTGTGCCCAAACTCTGGAAGGACATACACATAATGTATCTGCAGTTTATTCTCACCTTGAACTTCCTATTATCATCACTGGCTCAGAAATTGGTACAGTTCGTATTTGGCATGCAACAATATACAAGCTCGAGAATACTTTGAACTACGATCTAGAACGAGTCTGGGCCATTGGCTATTTGAAAATTTCAAACCAGGTTGATATTGGATATGATGTAGGTACAATCATGATTAAGATTAGTCGAGAAGAGTCGGTTGCTTGCATAGGCAGGAGCAGTGGGAAAATTATTTGGGCAAAGCACAATGAAATATTCAGTGCGAACATTAAGGCAGTTAGAGCAGACATTGAGGTGACAGATGGGGAGAATTGTCTTTAGGTATGAAGGTATTGGGAAGCTGTGATCTATATCCACAGAGCTTAAAGTACAATCCAAATGGAAGATTTGTTGTGGTGGCGAGTAAATTATTTATACAGCTCTTGCGTGGAGAAAAACATATCCTTCTAATCTGCCCTTGAGTTTGTATGAGTATCAGATCACGAAGAGATCTACCAAACTGCATCAGAAAAGATATATGATCTGCACATAATCACCAAAAAAAATATATATCTGGATCCATTATCCAGCAAAATTGTTGACGATAACAGTATGCAGAAGAGATTTTATTATGGTAAGCCACCAGATTTCTACGAAGAGATTCTAGCGACCGCTGAGGATGAAAGTGCAATGAAATTGTTGTATTGGAAGCACGAAATTGCAGATAAAATGGTCACAACCAACATGTAAAAAGTAGAAAGAAGCGTCGTGAAAGGATGCCATGATTGTGCAAAGGGTTTTTACTCAACAACTCGCAAAGAATTGACAGAAAGTAATCAAATACAATCACCAGATAACCAAGGTCATCTGGCCTTGACTCCATGTTTTGCTTTACTGTTTTACTTAGTTTGCTTTAGGTTTAGATTATTAATTTGGTTTTAATTTTATTAATTTAGTTTTTACTTCAAGTTTCAATTTTGTTTTGTAGTTTTTGTTTAGTTTTACATTACTTTATTACTTTAGTTTTATTTAGTTTTTAGTTTTAGTTTCTACTTATTATACCTGCTGCAGGCATGGTATATAGGGATTCATATAGCCTTGATTATGTATTGATTCACTGTGGACCAAAAATTTTTGAGCTAGTTTTTAAATTTTTACATTGAGGTGTTAATTTTTTTATTTTTCTTAATTGTTTAAAAATATTTTTTTGACATCTAATTGGTTAGTGAGTGAAACCAACCTTATTGCTAAGTTTGCGAAGTTGATAGCTACCAAAAAAAATTAAGCAATATTCCAATTAAGGTAATTGTTTAATGCATGAATGCTAATCACCAAGTGTTCACCCTGCATGGATGTTAACCACCAATATAGCCTTGATTATGTATTGATTCACTGTAGACCAAAAAATTTTGAACTAGTTTTTAAATTTTTACATTAAGGTGTTAATTTCTTTATTTTTCTTAATTGTTTAAAAATATTTTTTTGACATCTAATTGGTTAGTGAAACCAACCTTATTGCAAAGTTTGCGAAGTTGATGGCTACCAAAAAAAAATTAAGCAATATTCCAATTAAGGTAATTGTTTAATGCATGAATACTAATCACCAAGTGTTCACCCTGCATGGATGTTAATCACCAAGTGTTTAAAATCGACTTTGTTTGTATCAGATTCTCACATAATTGCACTGCTTCCTTATCTGTGTTTTTCCTGTGCTTTGTGAAAGACCTTCTTGCATCTTTAGAGCGACTCCTTACCTGTGCTTTGCGAGAGATCCTCCTACATCTTCAGAGCAACTCTTTACCTGTGCTTTGTGAGAGACCCTCCTGCATCTTTTACTTACTTACCTGTACTTTGTGAAAAATCCTCCTGCATATTTAGAGCGACTCTTTACCTGTGCTTTGCGAGAGACCCTCCTGCATATTTTTCTTACTTACCTGTGCTTTGTGAAACCCTCCTGCATATTTTTCTTACTTACCTGTGCTTTGTGAAAGATCCTCCTACATCTTTAGAGTGACTCTTTACCTGTGCTTTGTGAGAGACCCTCTTGCATCTTTAGAGCGATTCTTTACCTATGCTTTGCCAGAAACCCTCCTGCATCTTTAGAGCGACTCCGTCCCTCGATCCGGCGGCTATGTCCCTCTATCACTGGAGTTTCTTTTTTTAGTTAGATTTGTAACCCAGTATTGTTTCTTCCTTAACTGGTTTCTACGATAACTGGTCTCATATAATTACATGTCAAAGGGTGTCTTCATATTTTATTTGTCTCATCCAATTTTATGTCAAAGGGAATGTACGCCTGCACGGTGTCGCAGGTGGAAAAGTAGGGATGGGTGTTGTAGCGACAGGAGTTGCGGAGTCTCTTGTGGAAGAAGAGGAAGTAACAGGGAAAAAGTGAGTTGATAAATACACTGTGAATCTTTTGAGACTCAAACCCAAGAATGGGAAGGTTGCATTTCCTCTTAAAAAGTGACAGAAGGCATTCACAATACTTTTAGAAATTCAGAAGTGGCGAGTGAAAAATATAAAGGATGTCCCTAAAACTGTAATTAGTTGTTCGAGCAATCTTCAAATACAAAGTTTGTTGAGACGACTGAATCTCATTTCTAAATCATTATTGATTCCAATAAGATGACCAATATTTAGGAGCAATGGTGATTTACCTATAAAGGAACATGTCAGGATGTTAGGGTAGTTGTCCATGGGTTGTATTTTTGCACTATCGTTGCTAAGATGCGCAGGTGATATGCAACAGTTTGATTTTGGATATCTCCTATCTCTGGTCGAATAGCTTAAAGGCTCTTGGACTGGTATTTAGCAATCTCTATTAATGATATTTAGCAATCTCATGGACTGGTATTTAGCAATCTCTATTAAGGCTCTTGGACTGGTTGAATTTATAACTTTACACTTTTGATTATTTAATAACTTTATTCATCCTTATTAATGATTGTACACTAATAGCTTTTAAATATATAGTTTATTAATAGCTATTAATGATGATACATGATAGCTTATTAATATGTATGGTTAAATATTAATAGTTAATAAATATAGCGTTATTATTAATATTTAATCACTTAAATATTAATATCTTAATATTTATAACTTTACTATTAATAGCTTGAATGCAAATAGAAGCTTTAATATGCATGTTAATTTGAATTGGTCCATGTTAATTTGTTAATTGGTTCATGAACGTTGTTTTTATAGCTTAGTGGAGATACTTGGAGATATGATGGTTTTATGATTATTATTGGTTTTTGTTTAATCTTTAATCGAATGAAATGATCTAATCCTTGGCCACCTTACACTAGAATTATGTAAAAATCTAAACAATTGTATTCTACTTTAATCTAAAGCAAAAATCTAAACAATTGTATTTTACTTTAATCTAAAGCAAAATTCTAAAAAATTTCTTATGAGATTTCATAAAATATTTTAAAATTTTGGATTTGCAGCGTTATATTAGTCTATCTTGCAAAAAAGTTCAGAGGTTAATACATACTCGTTGTTAAGTATACTTGCGAAAAAATATCATATTTTCAGATATAATTTTGAATGCATATGTATAACTTTTATTTTATTATAACGCTGTAGGTATACACCGCCATGCAGCCTTGTTTAGTTTTTAACTTATTTTAATTTCACTATGTTACTTTTAGTTTTTAGCTACTCTATTTGATTACTTTCCTTTTAGTTACTTTTATTTTAGTTTTTTTTCTATTTAGTTTTAGTTTTTTTTATTTTGTTTTAATTTTATTTTGTTTTAAATGTATTTTTAATTTTAGTCCGGTTTTGTTTTAATTTATTTTAGTTTTAGTTTAAGTATAAGTATAGTTAGATTTTAAATAGAATTTAATTTGAGTGTATTAATTTTATTTAGTTTGTCTTTTTAGATTTCAGTTTTTTTAGTTTGAGATTTTGGTTTGGATTAATTTAAGATTTGGTTTTGACATCTAAAAATGGGTTTATTGTTTGGATTAGAAGGAAAACAAATTCACATAGTTATAAAAGAAGCATGACTACACACTTCTAAATGGGGGAGAGAGGGGAATGCTTGGAAGCTCTAAAAGACTGGATCTCGACTGGGCAGAAGGGAAGGAGGTCATTCTTGGGAACTGGACATCATGAAAGGAAGATTTCAATGCTACAAAGGTAGATTTATCTTGCCAAAGAGTTCTTAATTCTTTCTTCAAGAGTGAATTAGTGGAGCAAGGATAGCCTCAACACCATTGTCGGGATTTATTTTGTAATGTCCCCATTTTGGGACATTTTAACATTACAACATTTCAGAGTGTTATGCCTACCCGAGTAGTCAGATAGGGGTGACAGAGATTTCGGGAGATATTGATGGGTTTATTTGGGCCTGACTTGCATCGTTCATCATCAGGATCCATTCCGCACAACTTGGCTTTGGTTATATCTTAATTAAATTCACTAAGAAGGTCATAATGGGAATATTACTTGGAGAAACCTCTTAGTGTGATAGCTCATCGGATTCGGAAAGAAGAGAACTACAGGATAAGATGATGAGAAGTGACTTTCAGTGGTCGAAGAAGTCATAAGGATGGATAAATCACTTTTTAGAGGTAAAATAGTTAATTAATTAATTAATTAAGTGATTTAATCAAGGAATAATAAAATAAAGTAAAATTCACTTGGAGGGAAAAGGTCAACAACGAATTAGGGTTTCAGCAGCGAATTAGGGTTTAGAAAAGCTATAAGAGAAGGGCCAGCGACCTAATTCATCATTATGCAGATTATGACTTGTCATTGAGGAGAGAGGCGCATCTCAGGAGAGATAGTTCAATGGATTCCAGGAGGAAGACATCAGTTGGTTGATTTCGGTGTTGAGAGACACACCCTAGTCATCGGGAAGATCACACAGGTCTTCCATTATCCTTCAGCAGCAATTACACAGTGTTCATCATCAAGGGCACATTCATCCAGCGTGAGGACGCAGCTTCTAAGGAGGTTTAGAGATCGACTTGTCTTATCCAAGGAGAATTCTGAGATTTCCCTCCGACCCATTTGAGAGGAAGGCAAGGCACATATTTTGCCTGGTTCCTCACCAGATTCTGACGGAGGAATAATTTGGGACTCATTTTCCAGAATGGGGAGTGCGACACTTTTGGCGAATACATATAGGGTTCTCGAGCGAGCATCGGGCCATATTCAAAGAAACCCTTCCGACCCATTTCCCAGTAGACCAAGGCGGTCATTTTGAGACACATCTTGTCTGATTTCGATGGTGGAATCACTAGGATGCATTTTTCCAGAGAAAGAGGGGCGCATTCCCCTAGGGGGATCCACCCACGGTCCAAACCCACCAGCAGAGGGGTCTGACAGTTACCAGTACTGAGGACTAGAGCAGGGTGCATCATTTGGGACAATTTCTAGGCCATTCTGAGAGGTATAGCTTCTAGGGTGAACTTTCCAAACTTCCAGCAATTACCGTACGAGCTGCCATAGTTCCAGCGCATCCATTGATCCCGCAGTGCTCACATATTCTGGGTATTATCTTTAGTTGTTTATTTTTATTCCGGCTAAGATCCTTTTGTCTTTAAGATCCTTGGGCATGTAAACACACCAAGGGGCTTGCCTTAGTATTAAGTAACCAAGATATTGGGGTGTGTCAGTCCAAAGGGGAATGACGGTTAATGAGCGCATGGGTTCGTTTGGGCGACCAGGTCTACGAAGGGGCACAATGATTCATTTGGGTGACCAGGTTTGTGAAAGGGCATGACAATTCGTTTGGATGACTAGGTCTGTGAAGGGGCACGATGATTCGTTTGGACACATGGGTCCACAAAGGGGCATGACACCCCCAAAGGATGCGACAATTTTCCATGGTAACCTTTGGAGTCCCTATAAGAGAATAAGGGCACACAACCAAGGAAGGCAGATTTGGAGGACAAGGAGAGCAAGAAGAGCTATGTGGTTCTGAGGCAAACGAAGAGGGAAATCTCCCTCAAGGAGCCAAGTTGCTCCACTTGGGAGGAATTGTGTTTCCTTGAGGAGGATTTGATGGACAGAGTTGGGTGAGCTTCTCTTGAGCCAATTTTGGGGAAGTCTAGAAACGCAAGTCCATTGGAGTCATGTGTGCGGCAAAACCGAAATCTGTGAAGTATGCGGAAACGAAGAGACAACAAGTATTTGGTTGAGGGCACGTCTGAGGTGCATCGCAGGAGGTTGCGAAGACGATTGCGACAAAGGGTCTTGGTGTGACGAATATGTTTATGAGTGTCTTGGTGAAGTGAGACGAGTCGTGTGACTCTGCCAAATTTGTAAACTGAGCGAGTAGTGCTCATATTGTAACTATTTCACAATAACAAAGACTTATTCGGGTGTTAGGAATGATTTGTGTTGCCCGCACTATATCTAAGTTTCTCTTGTCTATTTCGTTGTTGTTGTTCTCTTGGCTTCTCATATTCATGGATATGTGCTTAAATATGACTAAGTGTTAAATTTGTTAACAATTGTATAAGTATACAAGAGTTGCACTAGAGTAAGAGTGTGACTCATCAGTAGCCTAGAACGGAGTACGGATATGGTCTAGGTGAAGAGGTGTAGTTTGAATGAAGTATCCTTAGTGTTGTGTTTCCATGCAGCCAAGTGAGAAATGTCACGATGTCAGACACCCTCTATAGGTGTACGATCGTAAGGCACACTATGGGGACATGAAAAATGGTATCAGAGCATATTAGGCTCTTCACCACTCTTGCAATCAAAACAGTTGTAGTGGGGAGAACTTGTTGAGAAGATCATTTTTTGCGAAGGTAGTTCGGTCAGAACATTCACAGACATGGTGAACGATTCAGTCTAGCGAACTTGTTCATCGTAAATTTTGCATCAAACTTACGGTAGAGGTTTGGTTGGTAATGTGGTGTAAGGTCGGTCTGAGCGCACACCTTGTATGGACCAAGAGCATAGTTTGTGGTGAGATGAAGCACTTGGAAAGGCTGGGTGACCACAAAACGCATCGTAGAGTTCACCGCAGATTTTTCGAACCTATTTTTCACACCTATTTTTCACAAAGTCAATGTCGAACCTATTTTTCACACCCTGGAGAGACAAGGCACAAAGTTCGTTGGGTGAAATGAGCACTTGGGAAAGATAATTGAATGCAGAATTTTTCGCAAGACTTGTCGCAAATCTAACTGTAGAAGTGATCACAAAAGTGAAATGCAGAGAGTGATCACATAAGTGATTGAGAAAGGGAGTAGTTATGTGTTGCAGCTAGGTGAAGCACTTGGTTGTGTTGGGTGACCTGGGGTGACCTAGAGCATCTCCGCAACAGGAAGTTGGTTGTGTTGGGCGACCTAGGGCGACCTAAAGCAGCTTCGCAATAGACAGTTGGTTGGGAATGTTTTCATGATGACGTCTTTGTTTCGTGCAACATCAAGAACATCAATTGAATTGAGCTAGGTTGTTGGATGGGTATATCACAAACTTTGAATGAGGTATCTCTTTGCAAAGCTACAACAATCACTTAGCAACAGTATGACTTGACAGTCGGGCGGTGGATGCATGTTTTCTTGAAGCAAAAGCAACCAAGGTGCAAAGATGGCAAGACATTAGAGATAAGTTCAACCAATTGCATGCAAAGTTTGGAACTTAGACATATTTCTGAAGTGGACATATGGACTCAGCCTTGTATCACAATGAAGGTCTTGTAGGTTTTTGGAGCTATGGATGGTGATTGAGGGGAGTTCATGCAGAGAGTCGATTGTTATAACAAGCGTAGGTCCAAAACAGCAGACTTAGAACATGATTGCAACAAAGGATGTCATTGAGAAAGGTGTGGTTGGCTTGAGTTCTTAAATTTTTTAAGTGTTGCAGTGAGTTATTTGAAGGGAAGACGGATGACTTGGTGGTTCAAGTGCAATCCATTTCCTCAGTGAAAACCGACAGACTTAAGGGTGACTCGAGTGGTGCAGATTCAAATAATTCTTTCAGCAGTTTGGGATGCCTTGGTTGGGAAAATGTGCAGAAGAGCTTGGGAAGACCTGCTTGGATGAGTCATGTGGTGCACTTAGACTTATTTGGATGCATTCATGGAGGTGGCTTGAGGAAGTTTCTTAGATCTTTGATGAGGCACATTAGACAAGTTGTTGCAGTGAAGTAGGAAGTGAGGTTTGGACATGTC
Source organism: Picea engelmannii (assembly GCA_009831015.1). Lineage (NCBI taxonomy): Eukaryota > Viridiplantae > Streptophyta > Pinopsida > Pinales > Pinaceae > Picea > Picea engelmannii. The sequence continues at coordinate 92,811 of ML825823.1, read as the reverse complement.
GAGTTGATAGGATGGATGAGGCACCCTGGTGTTTGGTGCCTTAGCTAGATTTGTTGGGTCATGGGTTGACTTGAAAGTCGCGACGTCAGTACCAGATTTGTTGGGTCATGGGTTGACTTGAAATTCGCGATGTCAGTGCCAGAGTTTGGACAATTGCATTGTGTGCAATGCAGTTTTGTTCCAAGAGATGGATGGACTCAACAAAGAAATCGACCAAGAATTGTTGGCAATCAACCTGAATGGGAAGAACACATACCAAGTGACTTGATGGTGTTATCTCTCCTTTGGTATGAGACATTGGATGAGGCAGAGCACACATTTCTAACATCCCAATTTGATTAATTATTTATCATAGTTTTTAATTTGAATTTAATTAATTATTAAAGTAAATTAAATGAGTCTTTTTATTATTTTATTATTAAAAGGTAGTGAAGTAATTAATGGGGGGATAAGGCTATCGGGGAATTAATGGGGGGATAAGGTTTTTGGGGAATTAATGAGGGAGATTTGAGAGAGGAGGATAAAGAAGAGGGGGAGGACTTGGAAGAGGGATCTGTGTTTTTTTTATTTTTATTTTTTTGGTGGGGGGGGGGAATTGGGGGAAGAAGAAGGAGGAAGAAATTCTGAAAGAGAGGAGCAAATTGGAAGAACAATTTGTTTTGGGAACTCTCACAAGGCATTGTTGTTGTTGAGAACTTTTGGCTCAGGGGGCCAGGAAACTGCAAGGATTCCTGGAGCTAGGGAGTCGGAGAGGTTGTTCCTAGTTGGTTGGAAGGTTAATATTCAGTTGGGCAGTTTGAACAAGTTCAAGAATAAGAGAACCGGGGACTAAATCAACCAACGTGCAAGTAGAGGTATGTATGTTATTGTTGTGATTTTGTGATTATGATGTTGTTGTGATTATGTTTTTTATCAGTTTTGGTATAAAAAACAAAAAAAACAAAAAAAAACCATTAAAAAAACCATAAATTAAATCATTATAAGGGTTAGACCCTTAAAACCTCTTTTTATATATAAACAGAAACGTAGAAATCATTTTTCGTCAAATTTACATTCGTCAAATTTACACTTAATAAAATGCTCTCACATTGGATTATAACCGGGAAGGTTAAAATATAAACATAATCAAAATAGATTTAAATTAAATTGTACAAAGACATAGTTCCTTTCAATCAAAAGACATCATGTGAATAGGAAAATATTGATTTACTTAAATCTTGAGAACTCCTCAGGCATGGTTACGCCTAATTCATATGGCTTTCATGTCTCTAAATAATCTATAAGGTCTTCTACTTTTCTTGAATTTTATACAACAAGGTTGGCCCTCAACAATTTTCTCATTTTTTTATTATATATTAATATCAAAAAAATGTATTAATCTCATTATAATTGCAAAGGATATAACAGTTTACAAGGAAACATTTAAAATTAACTAGAACCAGTTGTTGATTAGTTGGAGGGACTTCTTGAGCCTGTAGGTCCTTCCACTGTACAGTGGAGTAATTGCCTTCTTTATGGAAATGGCATGATTTCTTTTAATTCTTCTGCAAGCGATGAATTTACCATATGATGCCGCTCAAGAAGCTTCTTCCCTTCAAATTGGGCCGAAACTACCTCAAATGAAAAGCTTACGCCACATCTGATAAGGTCACAAGTGTATCAATCACATTCCAAAGGGAGTGCTTCATGCTTGGTGTCGGTCTGACGATGTCGGACCAATCTCTCGTCTTTTGACGTATTTGGAGGAAGAGTTCTTCTACTGTGTCTGGACCATTGTGATGGGATCGTCATTGTGAAAATGGTGTGAATTCCCGCCATATGACTAGCAGCTGTAGACCCTGGCTCGAAACCCTGACTGCCTTAGGCTTTTGCCAACAAGCCAACACAAGACCACGAGAAGGAGATCCTACAGGGTGCAGGCGCCAAACCAAGAGGAGGAATGTAGGTGCCTTAGGCTTAGGTTTAGCGCTTGGTGCGCTATCCAAATACACGATAGCGCACCAAGCGCTAAACCACGAGCCAAGACGAGGAGAGGAGTGTAAGTGCGTTGCGCCTCTGGTCGCAAGCCCTAGGTAGACTCTCCATAAACTCTCGTCTCTATCGGCCCTGAAAAGCTCATTGACATGCTCAGGCCATGGCTGCACCCTTCGGGAGGCTGGCCATCTAGACATGCGTTTCTCGGATCGGGTTTTGTCCAGTCACGCGTCCCACGATTATATTATTTTAATTTTATTCATTTAATTAAAATTATATTTATTATTCAATTTATTTATTATAAATATATGTATAATATATATCTATTTATAATTATAGAATAATATTAAAATCTTAACATTATTATAACTTAGAAACCTTCGTGGAAGCTCTAGAGGATGATGTCAATCACATCCACTTTCAATAAGAAGCATGAACTCAGTGAAAAAAAAAAATGAAGTCTCTCAAACACACAGGAATTCAGTTCACAACTCGTTCAATTTATTTTATTTTCTTCAATACTTGTTCCTTCTAAGATGCCTCCTTAGTGTAATCAGGTTCATTAATTGAAACTGATGGGAGCAATGATGACTACTAGTGATAGAGTTGTTGGATTCTTCACCTAGAGGGATTTGACGATGATGATACTCTCGTGTTAAGATTCTCTCAATAAGAGGGAGGTGACCTTGTTGAGGTTGTTGCTGGAGGTTTTGAGGGTGCTTGAGAGGGATTCTCATGTTCATAGTTTGAAGATGATCCTTTATGGGTTGTTGTTCCTCTTACCACGAGATCATATTTTAGGATGAATGAGTTGAGATGTATGTAGATTTTATCTTATGCTTTTGATAGATTTGATCCGCTTGTATTGGCCTTGTTGGAGACGTGACTATCTTGAAAGATACCCCAATTAGCTCTTGATGTGGTGCCAAAATATTTTGGCCTATGATATCAACTTTAGGGACACTGGAGTTTTGATAGGTTATTGTTGATGTCTTCCTTATTCTGGAGTAATTTAAGATTTTGGCATGAAGTAGTCATCTAGGGTTCTGTTACTTGGTTTCATAGATGGTCATTGCTCTTTTGGAGACCCTAGAAAGAGGGGAAGAGGGACTAGCTTGGTTTGGTGGTGTGAATCAAGTGGTTTTTTTGTATTCTGCTTGCAATGTTCACCATTCGAAGGATGAGTTGTAGATTGATTGAATAATTGCTTGGAGAGAGACACGCCTTTGTGAGTAGTGATTGTTTGGATGTTTTTGTGTGGGGACATGTACTCGTGGGTATTACTCTTGTAGAGTAGGTATGATGTTCTATCATGATGGAGGAGTATTCTTTCAACTTTATGGAGGCACTAAAGTTACAAGTTGCAGATTTAGAGGTAGTTGATTTATGTTATAGAAAACACTTTTCTTGTAAAGAGAGAGTGTTAAATTTTAGGTTTACTCCAAAAGTGTTTTCACCTTGCTAGGAAAGTATCAGATTTCCTAGCCTATTGGTGATGCTTCATGGACATATGTATGGATCAGTGTGGGTGGAAGCTTGACCTTGGCTAGGGTTCTAGCATAATTCCCTTTACCTAGGAGGTTGTTATCTTGATCAACATGATGAACAACTCATTGGTTGAACACAATGGAAAGTGGGTTGCTCAATTAGGGGAGGTATCGATCTAGGAGGAGAAGCACTAGGCACTTGGAGGAGGGCACTTAGCCCTAAGAGCTTAGGACCATGTGATATAGACCTTGGAGGTTGGACACTTGACTTGAGGACACTTAGGTTGAGGAGCATACTTCATGAAGGTTGGTTATGGACTTGGACCCATATGTTGATGAGGAGCATTGGAGATTAGTGACCACACTGGCACACATGAGAGGAGTATTCAACACATGATAGGTGGCACATAGTTGGAGCTGTGTGAGAACATTGGGTTACCATTGTAGATGAAGAGTGTTGGACTAATAGTGTGTTGGAGAGTGCACCATCCTAGAGGGGGGGCATTGAGCCCTAAGAGAATCATGCTTGGAGGGAATTTCATCTTGGGGGTTGGATAAACCCTAGTATGACACTTGTACATATTTGTATTGTAGAGTGATCTAGGTGGGGTTTCCTTGTTGGTTACTTGTATGGAATAAGTCCTTGTTTTATGTTAGTCTCCCTCACCTATTGTACATATAAAGGGAGGAGAGAACTTTGTGATCATTTTTCTCTATTCTATCTTTGTTTTGTCTTGGAGACCTCTTGTAGGGAGCAAGATTTAGGTCTTATGATGAAACTCTAGG
>ML825823.1:78056-88464 GCA_009831015.1 Picea engelmannii | reverse complement strand
TTGTTTTATGTTAGTCTCCCTCACCTATTGTACATATAAAGGGAGGAGAGAACTTTGTGATCATTTTTCTCTATTCTATCTTTGTTTTGTCTTGGAGACCTCTTGTAGGGAGCAAGATTTAGGTCTTATGATGAAACTCTAGGTGAAGAAAAGAAGAAAGAGAGACGCATTAGATGTTCTTGGAGAGATTTCTCTTGTGAGATGTTAGGGGTTTCTCTTGTGAGAAGACATGTGGTCTCCTGCTCAGGGCGTCCGCGACCACATTCTCCTTGGTACCCTAAAAAGTTAATCTGAGGGAGCAATTGTTGGGGCAACTCCTTGGAGATAGTTGGTATTTAAAGGTTACTTCAAGCCTCTAGAGTGGGAGGCAGTTAGAACCCAGGTATGAAGGATATAGCCTTGAAGTAGATGGATTGTTAAGATATCAGGGAAGGATGTACATCCCCGAAGGTGGGAATATTTGAAGCATCATACTCAAGGAAGCCCATAGAGAAATTTATTGTGCACATCCAGGTGTGAAGAAAATGTACACAGACATGAAGAAGATTTTCTTCTGGGTAGGCATGACGTGTGATGCAGTCCATTTCGTCGCCAAGTGCCTAGAGTTTCAACAAGTGAAGGCTGACCACCACCACTCGGCAGGTCTCCTACAACCGCATGATGTTCCTATGTCCAAGTGGGAAGTAATTTCTACGGATTATTTTGTGGGATTGCCACTCGCATCACACAAACACAATGTCATTCTAGTGATAGTTAATAAATTGACCAAGAGTGCTCATTTTATTCTGGTTAGAGACACTTACAATGTCACTGATGTGGCACGCATTTTTGTGAGTGAGGTCATTCGTCTGCATGGATTATTGTTATTGGATAAATTGGTAGGTGTGGGCACTAACTGATCTCCCTAGATCCACCTAGATCTAGAACAAAACACACCAGAACATGATGCTTTCCCTAAGTTTTAAATATTGAATTTACTAACTAAAGAGGGATAGGTGGCATATCATTTAAACGTCGCTTCCTCTCGCCATCGCCATCCTAGCTCTGTTCCAACACTCATACAATGATGATCCTGCAAAAGAATACAACCAACCAAAGTGATAGTAATAGCATAAACTCAATATAAACCTATGTATGTGATCAAGGAATCATACAATAAAACACAACAAGCTTTATAGGAAATAATTATATTATTGTATCATATTAAATGTGAAAGAGATATTACAACCATGGCCTTGATGTCGTAAGGTCCCTTCCAACTGTCCTTCGTTCCCCACACACTTCCACTCCAAGAATTTTGAGAGCATAGATCTGATAATATTCACAATCTATCTTGACAAAGTGGCTCATCTAGCAAAGCTAACAATCTCCAAAGCTCAATCCAATCCAAGCTAATCCAAAAAGCTCCAAAAGCTAATCTCATCCAAGCCAACTTTCTCCAAGAGAGCTCCTCTCCTTTTATAAGCTGAAGAGGATAAGGTGAGGAGGTTAGGATGATCCCACCAAATCATGAAAGTGAGTAAGATTCAAACCATTCGGATGCCACCTCACCATGGAAGTTTCTCCTTCTAGAAGCATCGAGAAGATGCTCGTTTTCCCACGTATGAGCATTCTCGCACCCTGCTTATAGAGAAACCTGTGAACCTCTCACAACCCAGCTATGATGCAGCCTGTGAGAATCAGGCATTCTCTCACCCTAGCCATAGTGCAGCATGCGAAAATCATCTTTAATAAGGTTTTCATAAAGGAAAATGCAACTTTTTTTCTCAGGAAAAGTTATTCTCCCTTCTTTCTTTAGAAACTCAGGCCACTGACCCCTCTGAAGAATACAGATAGGTTTACGTCATTAACGGTCATAGGGATGATGAAAATAATGTGTAACAGTTACCCAAGAAGATCATTTCAGATAGGGACTCCCGATTCACATCTAGGTTTTGGACAAGTTTGCATTCAATGTTGGGAAATCAATTGAACTTGAGCACATCATATCATCTTGAAATAGATGGGAAAACTAAGAGAGTAAACCAGGTTATGGAATACATTCTTAGTATGTATGTTATCGATAATCAAACCCATTGGGAGGAGTATCTACCTTTTGTAGAGTTTGCCTACAATAAAAAATTTCATAGTTCCATTGGAATGCCACCCTATGGTGAGGAAAATCTTGCTATAACAGATGCCCCCTAATGTGTGAGATCAGAGGAGTATCTGCGATGGTCGAAATACATTATAAATAACCCAGGAGTGGAGTGGAATAGAACCAGTTGGACGAACTCGATTTCTCATTACATTATGTATTGACTTTGCATACATGGTTGCCAAGAATACAATGCAGATCCATGAGGAAAATATACCAAATAAGTGTCTGTGGCTATGAATAGGAAAATACAAATGTGGTTATGTACCAAAAGTTGTCATAGTCACGAGCAAGGCCCAGTGAAACTAGTCTCAAAACCAATCTGAAGATATATGTATACTATGGAGTACAATTTGATCTCCCATGATCACTAAAGTCGAATAGGTGTTGGTCCAATTAAAGGGAAGCAACAGCTCAGGAAAGCTGCGACTACATAGTGATGTCTTCAAGTATTCTACACTATCCGCCAATGGTGCAAGTCTACATCATGTGAATAAAAGAGTTGAAGTCGAACATAATGAGACATCGTTTGATTACCAGTCATCGAGGTACACCGTTAACAAACGTGAGACAACCTACCACTGATGAAAGTAGGTATCAAGGCACCGAGTACATTCCTACAAGTGTGAATAAAGGAGTCGGTGTCAAACACTTGAGAAATCTGTTGATCGGGAGACATTGAAGTATTCCCATCTGTCAATGGCAAGAGAGTTTGCCACTAATGACTCCAAGCTTCAAGGTACTCATAAAACTCTAGGTCCCATATCCAGAATAAATGAGGTGAAGTCGATTGAAAGAGACCCGTTGAAAGGAGAGCATTAAGGCATCTCTCATCAATCAGCACGAGGAATAAAGCAGGAGCTTCATGATTTGGTGGAGATCGGACGAAGAACATGTTCATGAACCAATGACCCTGTGCGTATTTTGCGTGTACCAAATGCAAGCGGTATATGAAAAAGACCCTCTGAATAGAATCCAATGATGAAAACTGCTGACAAAGGAGAGGAAACCACCAATAAGGCTAATGGCATCCAAGACACTGCATGAATCCCAAAGTGTGAATAGATGTCTTGCCGTCGAACACAAGGGAAACCACCCAATCAACGACCAATGATGAAATGTCGATTGTTGGGTTCAAGGTGACCTACCAATGATGAAAGTAGGGCCAGGGTGCATGATAAGACCATAGTATCATGTGATTTTGAGACAAATTGAGGGTACGGACGACATGCAAAGTCAAGATTTGTGAGGAGCAGCCGACACAGGTTGATATACTTCCTTTGAACAAGAGCATGAGACATATCGTGGAATCCAGCAACATAGACTCAATGATGTGACTATTAGATGCAGGAGGCATCAATAATGTTCTCTATAGGGACTGGAAGAGTAACCAGTCTGTAGAGAAAACTCTGTAATGAGATTAGCTTCCTAAGGCCATGCTAAACCCAAAACTATGATGACACGAGGACTCAATAATTTTGTGCTATGTTCAAAGGCGACACGAATGTTGCCAACTATAATATAGTACTCCCTTCTCGTCCGTCTTTTTTGTTTTTTATAACAAATGAATGCTATGATACAGAGGAGGAAATGAGTGTCGCAAGTAAGCAAAAATAGTTCCAACAGTGGAACGTACCTATGATTAATGCAAGGAAATGCATGCGGGAGATGGACACTCTGGGTGATGTTTCCTCCAGGGTATAGGGTGTCAAATTGCGAAGGATATAAACAAGGCCCTGCTTGGTTGAGGATGCAAAACTTCTTAGACAACGGTTGATAACGCAAAGAGAGAACCGGATAAAGGCTTAGTACCACAAGCGAGGGCATGAGATGCAATAACAACTTAATGCCAAAAAAATCCCTTTTTATGTCTTGTAATCTACTTGGTGTAAAAAAGGGGTAAACTTGTGCCAAATAGACATCTTTTCAAATCCAATTTTTGAGTGTGAAAAAGACAAGTTCACTCGAAAATCTTTTATATTTTTGATAACGAGTCGGAAAAGAGATTAACTAAGACTCATGACCTTTCAAATCCAATTTAACGAGTGTGAAAGGAACAAATCACTCGACAATATTTTCAGTTTTTATAAGAGTCGAAAAAGAGCTTAACTAAGACTCTTTTTTGGTGTCCTCATCAACATGTAAAGGGGGAGGCCAAGGCTCCCATCTCGGTCTTCTGCGGAAAGTCAGTATCTCACGGATAACTGACAAAAGTTTGGGAAAACCCAAAGCTCTCCAAGTCTAGGAGGAGAAAGTGCTAACGGAGGATACAGTCTCTGTGATGGTTCGAATAATCTCTCTTAATGGAAAAGACATATGTGGGGGTATGGGATGCCCCATCAGGTCGTCCCAATCGAAGGAAACTTCGTCGGAACTTGGAGAGAGAGCATTCGAGGGAAGAATAAATCTCTCTTGTTCAGAAAGGGAAGGATTTGGAATGTTGATGACATGACCGAAAGGTGCATCACTCTCTTCAAGGAGAGTAGGATTGGCCAGACATTGCACTGGTGTGGCCACTTCTTCAATTATAGGTTGAAGAGGATGCATAGTAACGGGGACAAGAGACACTTCACCTTTGACAAAGGGGGTGAGGTCGAGGGAGGATTGTGTCGGTGGAACCACCGAGATGATCAAAGGAGAAGTGGTGTGAGGATAAACCACGGATGCCTCAAAATTCGAAGGGATCTTGGGTGAGCCCCATGCTTGTGGTATCCCGGTAGTAGCCAGGCATAGACGAGTAAGGTGATTTCCTTCACAAGTCCTGCAAAGGAATTTAGGATTACGTCTGAGACGTTTAGGCTTCTCGATGTGGCTAGCAGGGGAAAGAGAGTTGTCTCCTATATGATGAGTAGAGGCTGGAGACATGACACGGCTGTGATTTGGGGTAAAAAGGATGGTGCCCCCAACATAATTGGCAGAGGTTGGGAGCAAGTTGTCGACATAATTTGTAGAAAAAGTTGACCCATCTTTGACGTGACTAGCAGAGGTTGGTGATGGAGCACCATTATGACTGACAATGACTAGGCTAGCAATAGATTGCGGCATTTGATTCCAGGATTCGAGGAAAGATTGATTATGAAACATTTCAAATCAGGAAGGGTCCTGGCGTACCCCCTGTCCTTGCCCAGAAAAGTGGTGGCCAATGTCAAAATGGTCCAAAGAATTTTGGACGGGTATCGTCACTGGTGTCTGCGAAGAGATCGAGGTAGGGTAATAATTATTCGAGTGATGATATATGTTGCCCCCTTGTGAAGGGGTCCCATAAAGAGGGTAGCCTAAACCATAAAATTGATTATCCCCATATGAAATACCTGGGGGTACTTGAGGACCTGTCATGGAAAAAGTGTTTGAAGGAACTGACATGGCGAACGAAAGATACATGGGTGAGGGGAAATAAGTGGGGTAATCGCCCATCTAATTACTGGCTCCTGAAAGAGAATAGCTAGTATTGGATCCATAAGGGGGAAGGTTCCAGCCTCCCATGGGGACACAACTCATATCAAACAAAGAAGTAGGCATCGGAGCCATGGTGCCCCTGGGTCCAATGCTAGGATTCATATATGTGGGCTAGGGGGAAGATTTCACAGTGGAAGGTATATCAACAGAAAAATGACTAGAGACCCAAGGTGTGGACTGAGCATTGTAGTTCTGCATACCATTGTAAAAAGTGGAAGGGTCCATCCCCATGAAATGAGCAAGCATCATGGGGTGGGTAGCAATGAATGAGGGAGCAAAAGAAACTCCAATGTCCATGATGATGACACCCAAAATAGACTCCTAAGGCTAACTAGTAGTCAAAGAGAATACCAAAAAGTCAAACGGACAATATGCATGCAAACGGGATAAAGTGGCCGAGTGGCCTCCCTCACTCAAGAAGGTATGTCTCGTCCAAGAGGGACCTGAGACTCCCTGCTAAAATTTGGAGGTAACAGAATCGGTTATAGGGGCCCTCATGGGCTTAACAACCAGTCGGTCAGATCCCCCCGGAGAGGTAATCCTCCATAAAGGTTGTGTGTTTTCCGACCCCTATCTGACCTAGGGTACAAGCAGAATAACCCCTGCAAGTAACCTATGAGATACCTAAGTAAAGAAACTAATAAACCACTATATAACCGAGGCACCACTGTATAACCGAGGCACAAGCGAGCAGTCGTAAGTCTGGATCACCATATGGGAAGGGTAGAAAATCCTGAAACCTTGAAAGCACCGCCTCTCACAGAGGTATGGGTACTAGCAAGATCCCCAAATATGAATAAATCCGCAGAAATATCTCTGACGTTGGGTGAGTATCCAGGGGTTATCCCTTCAACTAACTTTGCGCGATCTCGTGATTAACTCTGGTGTGAGCGGAGCCTCCTGATATTACCAATTATACAATCGACTTCTCAACTCCTTGTCTCAGACACATATGTTGATTTAATTGCCTTGGAGAAGTTTACTCACAAAATCCTATTCCAAGGCATTATATCCTAGAGTAGTTTGTGCACCCTGAAAATAAAATCGTGACTAATCAATTTTAGTTTAAAGCGTAAATTTTATTGGTCGTGATTACTCAAAAAAGGGTATGGAAGAGAAACTCATGGTGTTATGACTCTGCAAGAAGATAAATATGAATATACTGCAAAGTCGATCTTTAACTTTTCAATGAATTATATGCTAATAAAAACAGTGCAATTTTCAATTTCAACTCTGCAATTCAGAAGTAAAAAATGCAATCTCCCGCTAAATGTACTAAGCTAATGATAAAGGTTCAAAGACAAAAATGTTAACCGATGAAAAATTCCTATATTTTTGTATTTTCAATATATTTAAAGAGAAAATGCATGGACTGAGAAGTAGCCTGATATAAAAATTCTACTATGTATAAACGAAATAACTCATGCAGAAGACCAAGTAGCCAAGCAAACAGCCCAAGGTTCAAGGACAAATCAAAAATGAAAAAACAATGAGAAAACTACGCCCATAAATGCAACTCCCAACAGGCCTCTTGTCGACCCAGAGAAGCTTAACAGGCACTACAAAGACCTAAGAAGGCTCAACACACATCAAATATCACCCAGCAGTCACTAAACCAAGTAAACAAGCAAGAAAAAGTGGTATACGCGACTGTTCAGGAGAACAATGCGTATATACGCAACTTGCAGAGAGGCAGAGTGCGTGTGTACGCGACTGTCAAGAAAAAAGGAGCGTACATGATTTAAAACAAGGCCAGGCAAGGGAAAAAGGTTGGAAACTCAGACTCAAAGTGAACAAAAATTGTCAAGCAGTGATACGACAAGAAACACAAAGGAAAAAAAGAACAATGCAAGAAGAAGAATACTTCAACCCTTAGAAGGAAGATCTCTCCCCAGTGGAGTCGCCAATTCTGTTACGAGGGAAAAACTCTCTATGGCCAAGGGTAAACCACAAAAGACAGGTATGACTGCAGAAATCAATTCAATTCCATCATATGCTATATAAACTAATGTGCGAGATAAGATAGAAGCCTACCTCGATCCAACGTTCAACGTTGTTCCACCATTGAGCGCTTCAACCCAAAGCTTTAAACCTGCAAAAAGTTCTCGACAAACAAGCAAAGCAAGTACATAGTGATAATATAAATGGGTTAGCACATCAAATAGCATAATCCATTAATAAACATTACAAACATGCCCATGGATAATAATCATATATTTGCACGATACCAATAGGACGAGAAAGGCGTATTTCTATTATTAATTGATCAGCAGAAGTGACAACATTACAGACTTCTCTGTCGGCACGGTTCGAAACCAAGGAACCAGGTTCCTTCCAACTGGGTCTCCACCACTTCAATCCTCCACCGAAAGCAAGCTCAAAGGAGAGAGATAATGAGGTTCTCTCAACAATAGGGAAAGAGCTTGGGGGTTAAACACTGTGTTCAGACTTGAGGGACAAAGTGATGCATTCTCAATATGAAGTAATTTCTCCAGAGTAACTTTGCTCTCAAAATTGAATGCTTTCTCCTATTTTCCATAGCTCGAAATTGTGCTCTTATAGCCTTCAAAATGAAACTGAAGGGCCGAGTCGGAACGTTTCCATTTTATGGAAGGCCAAGGATTAGAGATCTCCTGTCGTGACATGGAAACCCGACTCCATTTTTGTATTTTCTGGCACAAATCCCGATGTGCATGGGCTATAGTGGAGCAGCCTGCGTATATGCTTGTTGCATAGCTGATAGGGCGCATATATGTGGGAAAATGTATATTTTTAGCTCTGGATTCATCAAAAATGGATGATAAGCCTGCATAGGGAAATGGAAAAAGGCCCTCTGTGCAACATAGTAATGGTGAGGCAAATATTGCTATAATAGTGATGATGACTGCCAAATTCCTGTTGGGGAAGCTTGGTCAAGAGAGTTGACACTTCCGCTTACAGTGATCCAGATTTTATGAGCAAAACAAAATGAATACAGATTATTAAAAGATGCTTAACACAAAATAACAGAGATACAGTAAAACAGGTTTTCTATTCAATAAGGAAATAAGCTGAAATTGTAAAATGCAGCGAAGAACAAGTTTGTTGGAATGGTGGAGGCTTATCTCTGAGAAGAGATGTGACGGTCGCACTCATAAGCAAGAAGATGATTACAATGAGGCTCTGAAGGCATTTTTTACAATAAACAGGAATGTCAAAAACCCTAGACATCCAAAAACCTAACCCTTGGAGATGAAGCGCCAAAAGCCATGCGGGCCCCGTTTGGGTAAGTTAGTACATCAACTTCTCGAGGTCGTAACTTTTGCATACGATATATGTTTTAGGCACACGATATCCCGTTGAAAAGGTCCATTCGAGGACTACACATTTTGTTGCTATATATCAAAGGTAATATTTAATTGTGGCGAGCTCTAAAAACGTTGTTTAGGGCCTCAAATCGGCCTTGCAAGTCAGGGACCCAAAAACTAGGAAAAAAATTGTCAAACTGGAAAACTGCCAAAATAAATCAGTTGGAATAGGTGGGAGGCCACCGACATCCATCTGGATCAATCCTCCCCTCTTAGGAAACAATGGTATCCATTGCGTTGAGTTCCCCCATCATATGAGGAATTTTTTGTTGAATTTGGCCCCGGGTGAGCCACGTGCCTTGGTACAGGAGTTGCCCTGCTTTGACAACTAACATAGTTACCAACTTAATGAGAATTGTGACCTCAAAATGAGAACTCTAGCCCTTAAAACCAATATTTTTTCATAAAAAAACATGAAAATCAACCCCCAAATCAAAAGGTGGTGCTACCGATAGCACCATTTTTTGTAACCGGATCAAAAATACAATTTTTTTCAATCATGGACTTAAAAGATAAAATGGTTGCTCAAAAAAACTCTAAAATCAACTCCCAAATCAAAACATGGTGCTATCGATAGCACCAATTTTTATGACCGTGTCAAAATTACAACTTTTTTCAAGCATGGCCTTAAAACATAAAATAGTTGCTTAGAAAAACCTTAAAATCAACACCTAAATAAACACATGACGCTACCTAAAGCAAAATGTTTTTTCTAAACGCTAAAATTACAGCTAATTACAACCTAATTCAAATTGTGGCCTTGACAACAAATCCCTACATGAATAAAAAAAACCAAAATTAAATCATAAATGGTCACTTGAAAATTTATTTACTAACTTTTTTTTTTCTTAAATTTACATTAAGATATAAATAAATAGAAAAGAAAAAATCTTCGGAAATATATTTTTTTTAATGAAGACAAAAACACATTTAAAAAAATATATTCGAAATCCAAATTTAAAAGAAAAATAACAAAACTTAACAAAATGGCAAAAACCAAAGAAAAACTAAAAAGAAATGAACAAAAAAATAAAATTTGGCCGGAAAACAATAATTTAAAACAAAAATACTTTTTTTGTTAAAAAAATAACAAAAAACGCCTTCAAACATATATAATAATAAAAAAAAATTCAATAAAAAAAAATCCTTTAAAAACATATTTTTTTTCATAAATATCTTAAAAAAATTCATAAAACATATAATTATATGTTTTATATATAAAACATATAATTATATGTTTTATATATAAAACATATATATGTCAATGGGATCTGGGCGAGGCCCGCCGGGGGGTTGGGGCAATGCCCGGCATCGCGCCAACACCCCGCAGACCTGGCCCAAATCCTGTGGCAGGTCCATAGACATATATATATATATATATATGTGGCAGGTCCATAGACATATATATATATATATATATATATATATATATATATATATATATATATATATATATATATATATATAT
>ML825823.1:61328-76464 GCA_009831015.1 Picea engelmannii | reverse complement strand
TTCCTCCAAGTTGTTGTTGTCATATACAAAGGTATCATAAGATATCTTATTGGATTTAATAATCATGACCTTAGTCTTATCAGTATTAACAATCATACCCATATTGGAGCAAAAATCCTTGAGGATTCTTAGTTGGTTTTCAAAATCATGGGGACTCCTTGCCATAAGAACGATATCATCGACATAAAGAAGAAGATTGATGACTATACCAGTGAGAGTAGGGCCGACACAACCTGCTTTTTCCAAGCATTATTTTAACTCGTCAATGTATATGCCAAAAAAGGTAGGGGACAAGGGACAACCTTGTTTGACTCTGATATTGCAATTAATCTCTTTTCACCAGCCCTCGGTGTTTTTAAACTTAGCAATAACGTTCTCATACATCCTTATTGCATCAGCCCTCAACTCGAGAGGCACTTTTATCTCTTCCAACCTATTCCAAACTTTTTTCCTAGGAACCATGTCAAAAGATTTTCTAAAGTGAACAAAACAACAAAAAAGATTGGTTTTAGTATTGTGAAACTCCTCTGCAATGATCCTAAATATAACAAGATGGTCCACGGTTGAATGATATCTCTTAAACCCAACCTCACCTTAGCTCTCTTACCGTGACTTTCTAGCCAAAGGCTAATCTTCTTTTCCAAAATAATTCCATAAAGTTTGGCTAAAATCGGGCTAATCATAATGGTCCTATAATTAGAGGGAATGTTTCTATCCCCATTTTTAAAAATAGGAACAATGAGGCTTTGCGTCCAGGGTTTAGGGAAGCCCTCCTTGACTTCTAAATTGAAGAGCTTTTGTATGTGAGGGATAAGGATTGGCCCTCTGATTTTAAAAATTTCAGCTTGGTAGCTTTCAATGTCCTTAGCTTTCCCATTTGTCAGTCGCTTAACCCCAAACTCTATGTCATATAAAGAAAAAAATTCTTCCTTTGTAGGTACAATAGGAATGGTTTCCATGGCATTAGGGAACTCATAAAGACTTTTAAGGTGGGAATTCCAGTCCCTTAAGGGAATCCTATTATTTTCTTTAGTATTGTGTTTTAGAATTTGGCTCCATAACTTCTTAGGATCCAACTTATATAGTTGTGAAAGTTGTTCTTGCCTTTTATTGATATAGTATATTTTTTTCCTTTTAATTAGGTCTTTGTACGTATTGTTCCTATCGAGTGTTAAGGGCTCATTAGAAGCATCCCTAATGGATTTCCTAGCAATTTTAAATTCTTTATCATACCAAGGGTTGGTCGTTCTATTGTTCTTTTTATAGGACACCTCAAAAGAGAACTTGTTAATAGAAGTGGAAAGGGTACTTGTAAAATTATGATAGAGTTCTTCAATGTTGTCCTTATAAGTTAGGAGATTTAATTTACTATTTAAATCCTTTAAGAAAATGTCAACTTTACTTTTGTCAAAGCGCAAATTCCTTTGATTATCATAATTCTCTTCAATGGTTCTCCTATGCATAGAAAAATTTATAGTTAGGGTTAAAGGTTTATGATCAGAGTCAGGCTCGTGGTCATTTAAAAGGTCAAAAGTTGCTATTTGGTTCGAAATGAGGATATCATATATCACATAATCTACAACACTACTACCTAGCCCATGAATATAGGTCATCTGGTTGGATTTTGGCCACTTCATTACTCCATTGCAAATTATTAGGTCTTGAGAGCTGCATAGCTTGACCAACTCGGTACCCAACAAGTTCTCAATTAGGTCTTCAGAGCTTATGTTTTAGCTATTAGATAAAACAAGGTCCCCATCTAGCCATAAAGAATTATGGTTGGACTCATTACTTAAAAGAGTAGTTTGTTTAGTTGTAGTCCTAGCATTAAAGTCTCCTAGGAGGAGGATATTACTTTCATTTTTCAAATTATAAATATCTTGTTCTAAATTATTATAGGGACAATTTTTATCTAGATTATTTTTCTTATAAAAAGTAGAATTAATAGGTGCAAAATAACAAATTGCTATATACATCTTCTTAGCATTGGTGTCTAAAATTTCTATCCAAATGTATTGATTAAACGGGTCAATCTTATGAAGTTGAATGTGAGGAGAAATGCTCTTTCTAATATAACAAGCTATGCCTCCTATCCCTCTACGGTGGGATTTTTTGTTCAATGCTGACCACAAGATAAATCCTTCCATGCTAGGGACCTTAGACTCATCATTCTCTCAAGTTTCATCTAGACAGATAATATCAATATCATTCGGGATCCAACTTATCATAGGACCTTTGTGCCATGGAAAACCACGACAATTCCAAAAAAGGATCCCAAGTGTCCCAAATTCCTATTTATTATTATCCTTCTGGTCTCTATCCCTAACAATAGATTTTCGATTTCTAATTATTGCCCATTTTCCTTCTTTCCTGGCTTCTTTTACCTTTTGAACTTCCTTCCTTAATTTAGCTTGGTCTTCGAGAATGAGGTCTTCATTTATAAATATTCCTAACCCTTTTAAGCTCGGATATTTACTAAGTATGTTATATTTATGGTCATTACAACTTACTTTGACACAGATCAACCTATCTTTGTAATCAATTATTTTTCCTAGCCTCTTTGCTTCTATGAGGTAAGTTGTATCGATTTTTGATTTATTTTTTAATTCTTCTTTTACTATTGCTAGTATATCCTCCTCTTGTTGTTCTTTTATACCAAAAATTATGAGGTTCAAGGCTCTTTTGTTATGCTCATGGTCCAATTTGATTAGCTTATTCATTTCCTCTTTGATGGGTTTGATATCCAATTTGTTTTCCATATTACTGAGGGTCAAATTGTTGGTTAGTTTTTCTATAACCTCTTTAATCCTATCTCTCAAGTTGTGTTTTTCTTCAACCCCTCCTTGGGTTGATTGTTTATGTTTTTCCATTTCTTGAATTCTATCCTTCATTGTTTTCAATTCACTCTTGAACCCTAAGAATCTATCCTCTATTTGAGTTTGAATGGTATCTTTAATTTTTTTATCATTCATTGCCTCTAGCTCTATTTGGAGTTTTACGTCTCTTTCTTCACTCCTTGTTTCTAATGTTTCTAACTCTATTTGGATTTTGGTATCTCTCTCTTCTCTTCTGTTTTCTACTGATTCCATATAATCGTAAAGGATCTCTAGGGTGATTTTGGGGGGGCTTCCCTTGTTAGGATGAGCTTTTGGAATAGGTGGTGGAGTGCTCATATTGAAAAGAAGAAAAAAAAAGATGTAACAATTATTATTATGGATTGACTTTATTTCTCAAATCAACTTTTACTTATGAAACTTAAAATAATAAAAAAATAAAATATATTTAAATCTCTTTACGTAAAATTAAAATTGAATCAAAGTAAAAAGTGATTCACCTCATTTCAGATGTCCAATTTCTCAACCTGTTGAAGAAGCCAAAAATAATTTCTGAAATTCTCGCTCAAAACTGCAGAGATATAATTTCAAAACCGCAGAGAAGTAGTATTCCCGTTCAAAACCGCAAAGAAATAATTTCAAAACCCCAAAGAAGAAGTATTTCTATGCCTTAATATATAAAACATATACAATTATATTTTTTATGATTTTTTTAAGATATTTATGAAAAAAAAATTATGTTTTTAAGGTTTTTTTATTGAAATTAAGATCGACGGAGGAGACTGAATGGTAAAGTTGTTCTTGCAACGAAGGTCATGTCTTGTGCTCAAACCCGAGCAAGGACGTGGTCTATTTGCGGAACAAATCTTAGCTGGGCCAAGCCCTCTTACCTTTTAACACTACACAACCATCTTGAGCTAGGCTATTGAGAAATTGGACCGTTAGAGTTTGGAGCAACTGCAAGCTAGGGTTTGGAAGTCGTGGCCATAGAAGAGGACAGCATGAGTACCAAAGGGGGGGGTAATGGAACCCCAACATACAAACAGGTAGTGGTGGACAGGAGGAAAGGGCCAAGAGGTGTAGGTTTCAAGGCACCAATGACAAGCACCTCGAGATCAAACCCAGAAAAAATTCAGGAAAGGAACCAGGAAAAAAGCGATTGCATGGCAGAAGAAGCCAGAGAAACTCAGAGTGTTTCGCAAGACACAGCGAAGCCCAATGGGGCGGAAGGGCGCAACCCGTGTAAACCTAAAACAACAATGATACCCAAGGTAATCCTAGAGGATCCGCAAACGCAACTCTACAAGGACCAGATGAAGAAGATGCGCTAATCTGCAAGTTTATGGGTTTGTGGCCCACAGAAAGAATGTTGCGCAACTAGATTAAATATCACTGTAATCCAAGCAGAGAAATGGAACTCCACCTCGACTTGAAAGGATTCCTCACAGAATTATTCATGAACCTGGAAGACAGGGATAGAGTCTTTGAGGGGAAGGCATATTTCCACGCCTCAGCAGGACTGTACATGCAGCCTTGGAAGGAAAACTTCTCCCCAGAAAAAAGAGACTTTTAATAATTTACAGGTATGGATGAGATTTTACTCCTTACCATCAGATTATTGGCTACTCTCTACCTTCGAAGCAATAGGGAAAAAACTGGTAAAATATTTAAATACTTCAGAAGCCACCCTAAAAGGGAGATATACATCCTATGCAAGAATCTGCATAGAGATGGATGTGTCGGGAGCACTCCCAGAATCCATAATTCTAGAATTCAGGGATGAGGAATGGATCCAAAAAATAGACTACGAGCAGATCCCCTTCAGATGCAGAAGATGTCATGAACATGGACACCTAATCAGAGAATGTCCTCTCAATAAAAAATAGGAAGCAAAAAGCACCAAACCACAGCAGGATGAGGATGGGTTTATAAATCCAAACCACAGAAGAATAGCTAATAGGAAACAAAGTAAAACCCCAACATGGAGCAACCCGGAGGCCCGGATTAGAACAGAAGGACGGGACAAAACCAACAAAGGGGCAGAAGGTGGAAAGGAATCGAAAAAATCTCAAGAAGCCAGAGAACAAGCAACAAATGATCCCACAAATAGCCCAAGTAATAAGACAGAACAAGGGAGTGGCGCAACTCCTATGGATGGAGAAACTAGAGACAACAACACCCCCATGCAAGAAGCAAAGGGAGATGCAGACATGACCCCAAGCGAAGTAGGTACAGAAGACCCTAAGCTCAGAGACCTGGTGGAAAGGGAAGGGATAGATATCCCAAACATACTGGAGCAATGGAAAAGGCAAGGAGTAGACAACGTACCAACGGAGCAACTAGACCGCATCCAATACCTATTCCTCCTAAGGGAGGAAGAAAAATCTAGAGGGCTCAAGCGCACACATGGGAAGATAGGACACCTAGGAATCAAAGCCAGTGAGGGACAACCACAGCTCTCACCTAAGGAGACGAGGAGGAAAAAAGGAAAGAAATCAAACAACGTAGCCCTACAGGAGCTTGAAGCACTGTTGATAAACTCGGGTAAGATCAAGAAACTCTTCCCCAAATCCCCCCCACATGTTTAAATGAAGGTTATAACATGGAATATAAGAGGCCTAAACAGCCCGCGAAAGCAGAGAATCCTCAAAAGTAGACTTAGGAAGGAACAACCTAATCCTTGTTTCATTCAAGAGACAAAATGCACTACAGATAGAATGGAAAAAAATCAGCAAACAACAATGGAGCAAGTACAAGATGGTGGCTATCGGAGGCAACCAAATGGCAGGAGGCATTCTCACCTTGTGGAACCCACAATTACTAAGCCTAATAGAAACCGAGGCTACCATGCAGACACTCACGATTAGCATGCAAATCATTGGAAATACATAGGTGATTCTATGCACCAATGTGTATGGACCCCAAGTGTCAGAGGAAAAGAGAAGAATGATACGAGACCCAGAAGACCTTAAAACGCGATCTAGCAACCTCCAATGGATCTTGGTAGGGGACTTCAACATCATCATGTGAGGTACAAGAAGATTGGATAGGGATGCGGAAGATTTCTCAATGTTCATAGACATAGCAGAGATGGTGGACATCAAAACTAATAATGGGCAGTTCACCTGGAACAATAAATGAATGAACCAATATCAAGTAGTGACAAGACTAGACAGATTCTTAGTATCGGAGTCTATCATTATGTAGGGGATAACCTTATAATGCAGAATCCTTCCCTGGGGAGGTTCTGATCATTGTCCAGTCCAACTGGAAGCACGCTTCCAAACCACGCCAAAGAATAGACCCTTCAGATTTGAGAAATTTTGGATCGAACACCCCACTTTCAAGGAAAAAATAAAACAGTGGTGGAAGGAGGAACAACCAGAGAACCAGAGAAAGGGAAAAGGATTTTCAAACTCTATAAGAAACTAAAATACATCAACTATAAGCTCAAGGAGTGGAACAAGGAAATCTTTGGAAATATAAACCAAGAGAAAAAAAGCATTGAAGACAAAATGAAAAAAATCTAGGAAATCTGCATAGTTGAGGGCTATACAGAGGATCGGAAAAAGGAAGAGATCCAAATGACCAAGGAATGGGAAGCTAGATGTCAGCATGAAGAAACTCTTTGGTGACAAAAGTCCCGAATCAAATGGCTAAGGGAAGGAGAGTTGAACACCAAGTTTTTTCATAGAACAACCATTTCCAAAAGATCCCACAACAAAATTCTGAAAATTAAGGATCAGGATGGGATCGAGAGCGAATCTCACAAGGAGATCAAAACTACTATGGTAAATCACTTCCATGGGATAGACCAGGAACCCAACAAAGACAGAACAGAGGCCACCCAAAGTATAACCCATTAAATCCCTCGTCTAGTCACTGAGGAACAAAATAACAACCTAAATAAACCCATTGTTGAGGAGGAAATTGACGAAGTGATCCAGGAAATGCCCAATGGGAAAGCCCCAGGTCCAGATGGATTCACAATGGATTTTTTCAAATCCTGTTGGGAAGTGGTCAAACATGACGTTTATAGGGTAGTGGAGGACTCTAGACGGTCAGCCTCCATTCTAAAAGCGCTAAATGCTACAATGATTACTCTGATTCCCAAAGAAAATGAAGATAGGACCCCCGACCATTACAGACCTATAGCTCTATGCAATGTGGTTTACAAGATAATCTCCAAAGTCATATCCAATAGATTAAAACCCCTCCTACCCACACTGATCTCACAAGAGCAGGCAGGCTTCGTGGAAGGAAAACAAATAATGGACAACATCATCCATGCCCACGAGCTAATTCACACACTAAAAATTCAGAGGAGAGGGGGAATGATAATACAACTGGACCTAGCAAAAGCTTATGACAAAATTAGCTGGCACTATATGGTCAAGACTCTGGAAGCCTTTGGTTTCACCCAGCACTGGATCAGCTATATAGTCAGCCTAATGTCCATGAAAAGTTACTCGCTCCTAATAAATGGAGCCCCAGCCAAACCTTTATGGCCCACGAGAGGCACCAGATAGGGAGACCCATTGTCCCCCTTCCTGTTCATTCTGATGATGGAAGGTCTCAGTCGAAGCATAAAACTCACAACAGCTGCAGGAGAAATAACAAGCATCAAACCTTTCGAAAATTGCCCTACTTCCACACATCAACAGTTCATGGATGGCACCTTAATCCATGGAATACCCATGGTCAAGGAAGAAAAATACTACAAAATAATCCTAGAAGACTTTGGGGAAGCCTCAGATGAAGAGATCAACCACTCCAAATCTATGATCTTTTTCTTCAACACCAACCCTGCAATCCAAAGAAATCTTGCCAATATTTTGGGCTTTGAACGCAAATCACTCCCAACCAAGTACTTGGGCATCCCCCTAACAGACAAAGCATACAAAATGTCAACTTGGGAGGGAGTTATCAACAAGTTACAGGAGAGGGTGAAAAACTGGATGTACAAATCCCTCAACCTAGCGGGAAGACTCATTTTGACCAAATTGGATCTGCAAGCAATTCCAACATTTATGATGTCCATTTTTCCAACCCCCAATGGGATACTACAAAAAATAAGAACCATCCAAAGGGACTTCCTATGGAGAGGAGTGGAAACAAATAAAAAATGGGCCTTGGTGGCATGGGAGAAGGTATGTAAACCAAAAAGCAAAGGAGGCATGGGGCTACAAGACCTGCAAGTAACCAACGACGCCTACGGGGCAAAACTCTAGTGGTGATGGGTCAAAGAAACTACTACACCATGGGTAAACCTCTAGAAGGCCAAGTATGCCCTGGAAATAAATGACCAGGACAAAATCCGCTTTAGGGGCAATAGGGAGGGATCAACCATATGGAACCTATCTTGGCGCAACAAATCCTGGATCCAAACTCACAGCTTCTCAAAAGTAAGGAATGGCAGAACTGCCATATTCTAGGAGCACGCCTGGCAACAGGAACCTAGAATGGAAAATCAAGACAGGGAGGAACTCCAACAGGATATGACCGCGCAAGGTAAAACCAAATTCTACCACTACTATAAATAAGAAACAGATCGCAACAAATGGAGAATCTGGGACACTCTCAATCCGCAAAATAGAGACCGGACCGCAACAAGCATAAAAGAGGTGGAGGAGGAACTGGGGAGAAGGAAAATTGCAGTCTCAGAAGAAGATGACCAACTAAGATGGGGACAAAAAGACAGTGTGGAATTCAACTTGAAAGAAGTCTGACATTACATCACGGACCATGACCAAGAAGATCCAGCGCAACAATGGGATAATCTCTGGAACATCTCACAATGGACAGGCAAAACCAACAAAGGGGCAGAAGGTGAAAAGGAATTAGAAAAATCTCAAGAAGCCAGAGAACAAGTAACAAATGAGCCCACAAATAGCCCAAGTAATAAGAAGGAACAGAGGAGTGGCGCAACTCCTATGGATGGAGAAACTAGAGACGACAACACCCCCATGCAAGAAGCAGAGGGGGATGCGGACATGACCCCAAGCGAAGTAGGTACAGAAGACCCTAATATCAGAGACCTAGTGGAAAGGGAAGGGATAGATCTCCCAAACATACTGGAGCAATGGAAAAGGAAGGGAGTAGACAATTTACCAACGGAGCAACTAGACTGCATCCAATACCTATTCCTCCTAAGGGAGGAAGAAAAATCTAGAGGGCTCAAGTGCACACATGGGGAGATAGGACACCTAGGAATCAAAGCTAGCGAGGGACAACCACAGTTCTCAACCAAGGAGACGAGGAGGAAAAAAGGCAGGAAATCAAACAGCGTAGCCCTATAGGAGCTTGGAGTGCTGCTGATAAACTCAGGTAAGATCAAGAAACTCTTCCCCAACTCCCCCCCCACATGTTTAAATGAAGGTTATAACATGGAATATAAGAGGCCTAAACAGCCCGCGAAAGCAGAGAATCCTCAAAAGTAGACTTAGGAAGGAACAATCGGATCTTTGTTTCATTCAAGAGACAAAATGCACTACAAACAGAATGGAAAAAATCAGCAAACAACAATGGAGCAAGTAAAATATGGTGGCTATCGGAGGCCACCAAATGGTAGGAGGAATTCTCTCCTTGTGGAACCCACAATTACTAAGCTTAATAGCAACCGAGGCTACCATGCACACACTCATGGTTAGCATGCAAATCATTGGAAATACAGAGGTGATTCTATGCACCAATGTGTATGGACCCCGGGTGTCAGAGGAAAAGAGAAGAATGATACGAGACCCAGAAGACCTTAAAACCTGATCCAACAACCTCCAATGGATCTTGGCAGGGGACTTCAACATCATCACGTCACTTGCAGAGAAAAAAGGAGGTACAATAATATTGGATAGGGATGTGGAATATTTCTCAATGTTCATAGACATAGCAGAGATGGTGGACATCAAAACTAATAATGGACAGTTCACCTGGAACAGTAAACGGATGAACCAATA
The DNA here is from genome assembly GCA_009831015.1 of Picea engelmannii. Taxonomy (NCBI): domain Eukaryota; kingdom Viridiplantae; phylum Streptophyta; class Pinopsida; order Pinales; family Pinaceae; genus Picea; species Picea engelmannii. The sequence goes on along the minus strand of ML825823.1, from coordinate 66,677 downwards.
TCAGGTAGTGACAAGACTAGACAGATTCTTAGTATCAGAGTCTATCATTATGTAGGGGCTAACCTTATAATGAAGCATCCTTCCTTGGGGAGGTTCTGATCATTGGCCAATCCAATTAGAAGCACGCTTCCAAACCACACCAAAGAATAGACCCTTCAGATTTGAGAAATTTTGGATCGAACACCCCACTTTCAAGGAAAAAATAAAACAGTGGTGGAAGGAGGAACAACCAGAGCAACAAAGAAAGGGAAAAGTATTTTCAAACTCTATAAGAAACTAAAATACATCAAATATAATCTCAAGGAGTGGAACAAGAAAATATTTGGAAATATAAACCAAGAGAAAAAAAACATGGAAGACAAAATGAAAAAACTCCAGGAAATATGCATAGTTGAGGGCTATACGGAGGATCGGAAAAAGGAAGAGATCCAGATGACCCAGGAATGGGAAGCTAGATGCCAGCATGAATAAACTCTTTGGCAACAAAAGTCCTGAATCAGATGGCTAAGGGAAGGAGAGCAGAACACCAAGTTTTTTCATAGAACAACCATTTCCAGAAGATCCCACAACAAAATCCTGAAAATTAAGGATCAGGATGGGATCGAGAGAGAATCTCACAAGGAGATCGAAACTACTATGGTAAATCACTTCCATGGGATAGCCCAGGAACCCAAAAAAGACAGAACGGAGGCCACCCAAAGGATAACCCAGTAAATCCCCCGTCTAGTCACCGAGGAACAAAATAACAACCTAAATAAACCCATTGTTGAGGAGGAAATTGACCAAGTGATCCAGGAAATGCCCAATGGGAAAGCCCCAGGTCCAGATGGCTTCATAATGGATTTTTTCAAATCCTATTGGGAAGTGGTCAAACGTGATGTTTATAGGGTAGTAGAGGACTCTAGACTGTCAGCCTCCATTCTAAAAGTGCTAAATTCTACAATGATTACTCTGATTCCCAAAGAAAATGAAGACATGACCCCCGACCATTATAGACCTATAGCTCTATGCAATGTGGTTTACAAGATAATCTCCAAAGTCATATCCAATAGATTGAAACCCCTCCTACCCACACTGATCTCACAAGAGCAGGCAGGCTTCGTCGAAGGAAGACAAATAATGGACAACATCATCCATGCCCACGAGCTAATCCACACCCTGAAAATTCAGAGGAGAGGGGGAATGATAATACAACTGGACCTAGCAAAAGCTTATGACAAAATTAGCTGGCACTATATGGTCAAGACTCTGGAAGCCTTTGGTTTCACCCAGCACTGGATCAGCTGGATAGTCAGCCTAGTGTCCATGAAAAGTTACTCGCTCCTAATAAATGGAGCCCCAGCCAAACCTTTCTGGCCCACGAGAGGCATCAGACAGGGAGACCCGTTGTCCCCCTTCCTGGTCATTCTGATGATGGAAGGTCTCAGTCGAAGCATAAAAAACGCAACAGCTGCAAGAGAAATAATAGGCATCAAACCTTTCAAAAACTTCCCTACTTCCACACACCAATAGTTCATGGATGGCAAGTTACTCCATGGAATGTCAATGGTCAAGGAAGAAAAATACTACAAAATAATCCTAGAAGACTTTGGGGAAGCCTACGGTGCAGAGATCAACCATTCCAAATCTATGATATTTTTCTTCAACACCAACCCTGCAATCCAAAGAAATCTTGCCAATATTTTGGGCTTTGAACGCAAATCACTCCCAACCAAGTACTTGGTCATCCCCTTGACAGAAAAAGCATACAAAATGTCAACTTGGGAGGGAGTTATCAACAAGTTACAGGAGAGGGTGAAAAATTGGACGTACAGGTCCCTCAACCTAGCGGGAAGACTCATTTTGACCAAATTGGTTCTGCAAGCAATTCCAACATTTATGATGTCCATTTTTCCAACCCCCAATGGGATACTACAAAAAATAAGAACCATCCAAAGGGACTTCCTGTGGCGAGGAGTAAAAACAAATAAAAAATGGGCCCTAGTGGCATGGGATAAGGCTTGTAAACCAAAAATCAAAGGAGGCATGGGGCTACAAGACCCACAAGTAACCAACGATGCCTACAAGGCAAAGCTCTGGTGGTGATGGGTCAAAGAAACTACTACACCGTGGGTAAACCTCTAGAAGGCCAAGTATGCCCCGGACATAAATGACCAGGATAGAATCCGCTTTTGGGGCAATAGGGAGGGATCATCCATATGGAACCTATATTGGTGCAACAAAGCCTAGATCCAAACTCATAGCTTCTCGGAAGTAAGGAATGGAAAAACTGCCACATTTTGGGAGGACGCCTGGCAACAGGAACCTAGAATGGAAAATCCGGATAGGGAGGAACTCCAACAGGATATGACCGCGTAAGGTAAAACCAGAGTCTACCACTACTATAAATAAGAAACAGATCACAACAGATGGAGAATATGGGACACTCTCAATCCGCAAAATAGAGACTGGACCACAACAAGCGTAAAAGAGGTGGAGGAGGAACTGGGGAGAAGGAAAATTGCAGTCTCAGAAGAAGATGACCAACTGAGATGGGGACAAAAAGACGGTGCGGAATTCAACTTGAAAGAAGTCTGACATTACATCACAGACCATGACCAAGAAGATCCAGTGCAACAATGGGATAAGCTCTGGAACAGCCCCCAATGGCCAAAAATTAAAATTTTCAAATGGCTAATACTCCACAACTGAATTCTAACTTGGGAAAACCTAGGGAAAAGGGGATTCATAGGCCCATCAAGATGCCACCTCTATCAAACTAAGGAAGAGACAACAAATCATCTCCTCGATGAATGCATCTACACAGTAGAAATATGGGATTGGGCGGCAGGTATCTTCCGACAATCCAATAGGATCTGAGGTAACATATACGCAACTATCAATATCTGGAAAGAGAATTACAGTGAAAATGAAGAGGTGAACCTCCGTTGGACCCTCATTCCAGGGATGATCATATGGGAAATATGGAAATAAAGGAACCGGCGCATCTTCAGGAATGAAAGTCGATCGGAAGGGAAACTCAAGGAAACAATAATCTCCCTAATAAGAGAAACGGTGTTGAGCTGCAACTGTCAGACAGGAAGAGCGCAACCCACAGATCAGGACTCCTGAATCCTAGAAGCTTTTCACCTGAAAGACGGGCGCAACCGCAGTCAAGTAAGGTTGTTACCGCAACTCCCAGTAGGTGAGCGCAACTGGAAGCCCCCCTAGAAGGATCCCTCAAGTTGAATTTCGACGGGGTGTCAAAAGGTAACCCAGGAATGACAGGAAAGGGAGGGGTAATCAGGGACAGTGAAGGAAACATAACCCAGATGTACACTGGGAGTCTGGGAAACTCAACCAACAACGTCGCGGAATTCGGAGCCCTGGAGACCGGCCTCAAGATTCTAAGTCCTGAAAGGATGGCAAACACCATTATGGAAGGTGATTCCACCTTTTTTATCAACACAGTGAAGAGACTCCAAAATGGCACCAGAGTGGGCAAAATTCAGAGGCATTGGTGCTTGGCATACTCCATGCAAAAAGTCCAACAACATTTGTAGACGGGGAACACAATGGAGATGCGTTGGGTACGCAGGTCAGCAAATGGACTGGCGAACAGAATCGCTAATGATGGGGCCAGCAAGGAAGGATCAGAGCTAGACAATATCTAGAGTAACATCCTGAATGGTCAATTCAGAACAGACTACATCCAACTAGCGACAAAATACCATGACGGCAGCCGAAGTATGGACGGGCATGAAGGAACCAAGCAAAATCCAATTGCCCATCACTCAACCACGAGTTACAATGCAGACTCAGACCACACAGTAAATGTGGGTACGGCACCAAGGTCTTGTCAATAGGAATAAGTACAGGGGTTGTTCGTGGGAAAGCAAAGAAGGTAATCAGCAGGTAGCAAAGGACGAAGGGAAAAAGGTGTTACTATGGTTAAGTATGGATACACCTCACCCAAGTACAGACACGGGGAGTGGCACAGTTGGTTGTACAACGTGCAGAGACAAGGGTTGGCGCGGGGGTTACGGTCGGGTCATCAAGAGCACACATACCGAGATAGAGAAAAAGGAGCGAAAGGTACACCTCTATGGGCATACCATGATTTCTAGGATGAGCCTACAGCTGGGGAAATCCCATAAGAGAAGAAGCACCAGGAATAGCTACAGACAGGAAAAGAGCAACTACAAGGGCTATCATAAAAACAAGGGAGGTGCAAATAGGAACAGGAGGAGAACCCAAGGCAAAACTACCACAAACCAGTCAAGATGGTACGAATGAAGAAAACTCACAGTAAGAGAAGCCCCCAGGGGAAAGAACCTCCGATAATCTCCCGGAGGATTACCAGGACGGAGCAAGCAGCCAGAGAAGCCAAGGGCACCTTTAATACTCAAGTAGAACCAAAGGGAATAGTGATCATCACCAGGTGGGAGAAAGAAATCAATACTAAATGCAAGGGTAGAGCATGGAAGGAACTGATTCAGGAAGCAGACTGGATGAGGGACCTAGGGGCCACACATCCCAGAGTAACCCTCTACCACAAAACAATAGAGGAGGCTTGGCAAACAAAGATGTTAATTGGCAAGGTGATCTCTGAACAGAAATATGCCAGCCGGAAGGATAACAAGGACCACAAAAAACTTCTTACGGAGATCCTGAGTCGCCTCAGCAACCTGGAGGCTAGTACAAAATGGCTCGCTGAGGACCAGAGGGACCAGAAGGAGAAAATGGAACGAATGGTAAGCCAATTCCACCTATACTTGCGCTATGTCTACCACATGGACATCACGCCAGCGGACCAGAGTGGAGCCCCAACCTGTATCAAAAAGACACGTACGGTGGTCTAGAGGGATGGGAACAAGGAAAGAAAGGATGAAGGCAAAAAACATCTCATCATCCTGGACTAGCTTCGGTTCAGCCATTGGTCAAGTCAAGTTGCTCAGTGTACGTGAAACCTCCTTTTTATATGACTACTTCTTTTATAAATATGCTTTGTTTAGCTTTTCACAACTGGATATAGTAGGACTGGGTAGGTTTCCCAAGGTGGTGGCCCAACCTTACCCCGCTTCTATCTTAGAAAGCGCAACTCCAGAGTCCCTGATCTGGTTTTCATTTTGGCAGATCAAGGGAATCCCCCTCTCTTTGTATCATAATCTATTTCAGTAATACATGAACTCACACTCACTTACAAAAAGAAAAAGAAAAAAAGGTTTTTTTATTGAATTTTGTTTTTTTTTAGTTTTTTTTCTCATTTTTTTTCTTTTTTTTTCTAAGTTTGAAGGCGTTTTTTTCTTATTTTTTTAACCAAAAAACTTATTTTTGTTTTAAATTATTGTTTTCAATGTTTTTTTTGGC
>ML825822.1:48156-64608 GCA_009831015.1 Picea engelmannii | reverse complement strand
AAATTTTCTTTTTATTATTTCGTTATTGATTTTATTAAAATTGTTTTGTTTTCATTTAAATATTGTTTTTAAAATATATATTTTTGAACTTTTTGTCTTTTATTTTAATTTTAAAGTTTTAGTTCAAGATTTTTTAATATTTTATATTTTAGATATATTTTTGTTGAATTTTGTTTTTGTTTTTTTTGCTTTTTTAAAGTATTTTTTATTTTTATTTTATTTTTATTTTTTATTTTAAATTATTATTTTTTAAATTATTGTTTTTGGAGGAAAATTTTATTTATTTTTTTGTTTCTTTTTAGTTATTTTTCTTTTTCACATTGTTTTTTAATCTTTTATTTTATTTTTTTTAATTGAATTTATAATATATTTTTTTTAATATGTTTTTTGGTCATTTAAAAAAAAATATATTTGTGAAGATTTTGTTCTTTCTATATATTTGTTTTTTAATGTAAATTAAAATATTAAAAAATAAGTCTGCACGGGTGTAGACGGATTGGCAAGTGCCGTGTAAATGGAAGGAAATTTGTAAAATGAAGTCTCATGTTCGATTCTCACCCGGATTTACTCGTGCGTCATTCTTGCGGGCTGGGTGGTTGCACCTGGAGTTATAGTGGTAGCCGACGGGGATCGACCCCCGACCCCCTGTCACGCGAGTACAAGAACCGCAAGTTGTCGATTCCCCCAGTAAAAAAAAAAAAATTAAAAAATAAAAGTTGTAAATAAATTTTCAAGGGACCATTTGGAGTCCAATTTTGGGTCGTTTATTTACATAGGGTTTTGTTATCAATATCACAATTTCAATTAGGTCGTAAATAGCTATGATTTTCACGTTTAGGAAAAAAACATTTTTTTTCGTAGCATCACTTTTTTATTTAGGTGTTGATTTTAAGGTTTTTCTGAGCTACTGTCTAAGTTTCGAGGGCCATGTTCGAAAAATGTTGTAATTTTGACCACGTTTAAAAAAAAATGGTGCTACTAGTAGCACCACTTTTTGATTTGGCGGTTGATTTTCATGTTTTTTACGCAAAAATATGGGTTTTAAGGGCCAAAGTTCTTGTTTTGAGGTCACAGTTCTCATTAAGTCGGTAACTATGTTAACAACATACATTAATTCATTAGCTTTACTCACATCATAGATCTAACCCTAAGTACAGATCGACACAATAACAATGACAAAATATACATCGCACTTAGCATCAGAAGTTAGATCTATCACATTCAACATAGATAAAGCACTAAGCCAGATCTAACCCTAAGTACAGATCGACGCAGTAACAATGACAAAATATACATTGCACTTAGCATCAGAAGTTAGATCTATCACATTCAACATAGACAAAGCACTAAGCCTTCATAGATCTATCTATCATTCATAATAATCAATGCACTAAGGAGATCTACAGCATAAATATCACAACATAAAGCAAACCATCAACACATGATATATGTGGTTCACCCCAGTGTGGGGCTATGTCCACCAACGACTTCTTCTTCTTTATTAGTCTTCAATCTCTTACATTCGTCTGCTCCTGTGCACTCAGCCACAGAGCCTAGCTTCGCACTGGACAGGTGATTTGTGCACTGTGCACCAAATCCACCTTCCCAAAATCAGGTCAAGGCACAGAGCCAACTCCTCTATGAGGCACAGAGCCTTACATACATGGTTTGTTGCACAAAGCGACCCATAACTACTTGTCTCTTTCACTTAGCTAGATTCTACTACTTCGCTTGCACTAAGCACACACACACACACACACATACATGTGTTTCTTCTACATTACATCCTTACATATTTATACATTTACAAAAAGGCCTAATCATGGGTAAACCCATGGGCTGACATCCCATAACCCATTACAAAACCATAATGAACCCCATGTTGGGTCCACAAAGCCCACAAAACAAGTGAGATATCGCGATCTCGGCTCCACCTGGGTGCTCCATCTTCAACCAGTCTGTTGATGTCCAAAAAGTGGTCAAACCCAACCAATGTTTCCTCAAAAGTTGGTCGAGGGCCAACAAGCCCCCAACACTCACCTGTGACTCGTCCCGAGTCACTCAAATCTGGGCAACACTGCTTCAAAGGCCTCGAACTTGGCTCGAACTGCCTCGACTTGTCGCTTCGCATGAGCCTCCTTCTCAATGAACTCATGGATCAATTTCTCTGTAACAGGCCCTTCCAGGCATTGTTCCACTATCGCAACCACTTGGTCCAGTTGTGATCCTTGTCCTTCGATCTTTTCAAACACTGCATAGGCTTCCTCCTGCACCAGTTGTAGCCTCTGTGTGACCTCCATGACTTTTCCCTGAATGGCAGTAATCTGTTGTTGGGTCGCACGTTGTTCTTGTGATCTCTTCATTCTCTCGACCACAGTGAGTGACTTCATTTGCGCTTGAACTATCAGTGTTTGTTGTTGTACCTCTTGTAGTTGCGCTTCCAACTTCCTAAGTTATGGGTCTTCCATGAGGCATTCGTAGGTCTGCGCACTTCTATCGCTTAGTTGCTTTCATTTTGAGACAAGGACTATAATCCTTTCCACTGCGCTCTTAGTGGCTTCCTCCTTCTGATCGTGCACTTCATGCAGAGTGCTTGGTATTGCTTGAAGCTCCAAATCTGCTACCCTTGATTGAAGCTAATGGATGGCCTCAGCAATCTTCATCACTTGGACCTCAACTACCTCATATTCCTCCTATGTCGAGCCTGGCACAGAGCAAAGTGCTTTTCTCACCACTTCCTTGACTACATTTTGCTCTGCGAGCATCTAGTGGTTTTCCTTATGTATCTTTTCTCTGTCTCCCTCGAGCATTGCCCGGAACTCATCTCTCTTGTTTTCATACATGGTTACACAATACCGTGCAACTCATAGGTTCTCCAAGGTCTCCTCTTTCTCTTTCTTCAGGGCTTCTGTAGCCTGTTCCTTTTCTTCTTGGGCTCATTGAAGCCGAGCCTATGTTGCATCTGCCAATATTCGAAGTTGGGTGGGTTCATCCCCCAAATTTGTTGTCTCTGATGAGGAAGGCGCAGCAAGGACTGCGTGGACTGAGCGAATAGCTTCCTTTACTTCGCTTAGCTCCCTTTCTATCTTGCCATATAGTTTGTCCTACTTCGCTCCATATCTCTACAGGATGTCCTTAGAAGCATCCTCCATTGCTCCATAGACTAGACTTATATCATCTTCTGTGAGGGTGGCTTCCATCTGGGGTTTACTGGTGCGAGTCTTCTTTCTTGTTGAGAGTTTCTGCGGAGAACCCTTCCTCTTATTCTGTGTTTATATCTCGGTAGGGGGGGTCCTTCGGCGGCGTAACTTCACCTTCTCCTTTCTTTTCTCCTTCTTCCCCTCCTCCTTCTTGATTTACTTTGTCTCCTCCTCCTCCTATGGGTGAACCAGGTCTACTATCTTCCGAGGCGTTTTCCTCCTCATCAGTCTCTATGTCTTGGACTTCCTCCTTTTTCTTCTTCTTCTTCGCGCTGGTCTGTCAGACATGCTCGGCTTGGGTGATCAAGGGGCTTCCTATGATGTCGGGGTCAAAGATTTCTGCATAATCAACCGATACAAGGAACTTTTTCGGCCATTCCTTGGTGATCTCCTCCATATCTTCGTCAATCAGCTTATATTAGGACTGTAATTGCTCCTTTCTCTCATCCCTGTGCACAATGATATAAATGAAGTGTCGATCTATGCGAAACTTAGCTAACGGTCTATACCAGTGCAATGTTCACGGAGTCATGCATGGGAATGACTCAATAGAAACCTTTAACTTCTAGTAGTAGGCATGGAACACTGTGTTCAACTGCCACTACTTTGACATGTCATTTGTGTACCATAGAGTGGAGAACTTCATGGCCAATGGCTCCAAAGGTGCAATCTCCGGGAACGCAGCTCCTTCTGGAATTTGCCAAGCGACAAATGCAATCAACACAAGCAACTAGCTGAAATGGAACTCATATCCTTGATCATGCGCTTCGCAACAGTCTTTCTCGAGCTCGTTGATGAGGTAGCTCACCCAATTCATTTGCATCCCCTCCATGCATTTCCTTGTGAGGTCCACCACGAACTCGGTGACCTACGTGGGGCGGTTCTTTCTAACGAGCTTTCCAGCTATGAGCTGACAAGCTAGGTGCACTATGCCATCCTGGATAGAAGTTACCTTGTAGCCTCTCTTTCCCTTTTCTACTTCGTCGTATGCCTCCTTAATGCGTTGTGTCAGGGAGCAATCTCATGTCTTCCCTAGGTAGAATTGATGAGGGTTGGGTCCCTACATGCTCAGTCTTGTGATCAGGTGGATCAGATTCGGATCCACAGTAATGCGTCCGTTGATTCATAGGTATCCTCCATGATAGCATGACAAGGGGATGTACATGGTGATCAATGTATACTCGAAGTCCCATGGAATGCTATCACGGTTCACCGCGCCAGCCAAAGGTGGGATGTAATCAGGTAAGATCGACGAGAACTACTTCGCGTTAGGAAGATCGTCACGATGCTTACTTTGTTTCTCGGTCCCAGGGTTAGTACGGCCCGAATTTCGTCCAGTCGAGGGGGAAGCCTGCAGTCCCCTGGTCGATGATGCATGTACTCCCTCAAACATAACTTTATCAGCCATAAACTTCTTCAGAACTTCTTCAACGGATTTCTCTAGCTTGGTGCGCTCGACCGACATCCTCACTGATAACAAATAATTCAGGGTAGGTGAATGGATAGCAGGGTAAACAACATATGCAAGGTCTAATAGTACAGCTCGACACACACAATCACTTCTATGTTAGCAACGTTAATCACAGATGGCAAAAAACTGGTCCTGATGTGGCGTCTAGCGGGTTAAATAAGAAAGCATCGTAATGGATTCCTCCAATGGGTAGGAATTCCTAAATCAATACAAATCAGTCTGTTATGGCACAGTCTCAACATCCCAAATGCGATATAGTCTCCCATAAATGTATTTCCTATCCGTTTGGAGCGTCTTTCTAATGGTCGGGGCGCCTCCAACGGTCATATATCTTCGCCACAACGAAGGCCCATTCTGTGTGGTTATGTTGCTCTGGTGAAGTTCAGGGCTTGCAAGCCTACCTCCTGCAAAGTCTTATCTGTAACTTCCTTTAAATTTTCCAACTTGACTTTCTTCTTACTGAGCTTCCTTTCCTTATTTCCTGTGATCTGAGTCTCTAGATTCCTCTTTCTATTCATATTCTTATCTTCTCTTAGCATAGTAGCTTCGCGTTGTTGATGTGCTCTCAAAGGGTTCAAAGGTAATGCCTCTTTTCTTATTAACTCCACGGTGGGTATTCTTCTCTCTTGCATGGATAGGTCATTCAAACCTTCTTGCGTTCCTTCAACCTCGATAGCTAATTCTCTTGCCTTCTACTGCTTCGACTTAACTTCTTGTTCTTCTATCAGTCGATCTATTCTTCTAGCTATGAAATCCCTTAGCTCTTGCTTTTTCTTTTCTATAGCTTCTTCCTCTGGTTCCTTTTGATCTAATCCTTCTCGATCCAGATCTTTCCTAACAAAAGAGGAAAAGGGGTGTTGTTCTCAACAAACCTAATAACTTAAAATTCCTCTTCTGTTGATGTCCCATGGATGATGACAGGTACATTAGTAACTCTTCCACATAGGGTTACCATCTTTCCTCTGAACAAGCCTATCCTTCCCAGTGAAGGTACCACAGTAGGCTTCCCAAAAATTTCCCAAGTGCTTTCTGGCATAATATTCATTGGTGTCTCTTCATCCAGGACACAGTCTATGTCGAAGTCTCCTATTCTTGTATCTATGCACTATTTTTCCTTCAAGATTTCTAGTAAACTGACATCTTTATGATCATCCATTACTTCTTTTAATTGTACTAACATAATTTGAGCTTTCTCTAGCATGCTCTTGTTCTCTTGATTCATATTCATTTGTTCTACTTTAGTAATCATCCTTGGGCAATCCTCAACTTCATGACCAACAGTTTTATAACATAGACAAATAGGACCTACACCAGGGCATTCCTTAGCAAGATGTCTTGGTCTTCTGCAGTTATAACATAGTGCCAATCCTCTCTTCCTCTTATAAGTTCCCCAACTCTTCTTGTATTGTGCACTAGGATCACAATGTTGGACTTGCAATTTGCAAAAATTCTTTCTAGGTTCTTGCATCTATTTATTAGTCCAAAAGTTCTTTCTATGCATATGAATAACATATCTTTCTCTATTTCTATCAAATTTATTCAGGTCAACTCTTTCTTCTAACTATACCATGGTTTTCAGACTAGGACAGAATCTATCAAACATACCTATATTCATGCTTTCGAAACAAAAATTTCCACTTATCTTATTCTTATCAAATCATAAAGATTTACCTCTTTCAAGATCTTACCTCTTTTCTTCATATCGGGTTTCTTTCTTAGCACAGAGCTTCGCAAGTCAAGTAGACTATTGCGCACTATAGCAGCAGATCTACGCACAAAGCGTCTCTTTTCTTTCAGTTCCCAACAATCATGGTTTCAGGTCCCGGCAACGGAACCATTTGTTGGCACAGGGGCAGACCCAGGGTTCAATGCTTCAACAAAATGCACCAACAAAACCCTAACTACCGGCCCTTTCAGCAACACCTGTGAAGCAGATGCAGTCTCACTCGAGGTAGAGGCAGGGGGGTTACAAGACTCAAGTGTCTGTAATGATGTTGGGACATAGATCTGTGATTATAACACTTCGCAGAGTACTTAGGAACAGCATACATTAATTCATTAGCTTTATTCACATTGTAGATATAACCCTAAGTACAGATCGACATAGCAACAATGACAAAATATACATCACACTTAGCATCAGAAGTTATATCTATCACATTCAACATAGACAAAGCACTAAGCCTTCATAGATCTATCTATCATTCATAATAATCAATGCACTAAGTAGATCTACAGCATAAATATCACAACACAAAGCAAACCATCAACAAATGATATACGTGGTTCACCCCAGTGTGGAGCTACATCCACCAACAAATTCTTCTTCTTTATTAGTCTTCAATCTCTTACATTTGTCTGCTCCTGTGCACTCAGCCACAGTGCCTAGCTTCACACTAGAGAGGTGATCTATGCACTACACACCAGATCCGCCTTCCCAAAATTAGGTCAAGGCACAGAGCCAACTCCTCTATGAGGCATAGAGCCTTACATACACAGTCTGTTGCACAAAGCAACCCAGAACTACTTGCCTCTTGCACTTAGCTAGATTCTACTACTTTGCTTGCACTAAGCACACACACACACATACATGTGTTTCTTCTACATTACATCCTTACATATTTACACATTTACAAAAAGTCCTAATCATGGGTAAACCCATGGGCTGACATCCCATAACCCGTTACAAAACCCTAATGAACCCCATGCTAGGTCCACAAAGCCCACAAAACAAGTGAGATCCCGCAATCTCAACTCCACCTGGGCACTCCATCTTCGACCAGCCTATCGATGTCCAAAAAGTGGTCAAACCTGACCAATGTTTCCTCAAAACTTTGTTGAGGGCCAACACTATCCAAGATACAAAAACCTTATTGAAGCCAATTTTTTCTAGAACTTCCTTGAGAAAATTGTGCTTGACTCTATCAAAATCATTAGCCATGTAAATTTTTACAACCATGAATTTTTCCCCTCGGCTAACACTAGAATGGATGGCCTCTTGTACCAGAATAATGTTGTCCCATATTTGTGTTAAAATATTGTAACTTCGAAGAATATTCTACCTGAGAGAGAGTTGAATACTATTATTATATTATATTTAATTAGGCCCTATTGTGCCTTAGTAAAAGTCGGCCCTATTGTGCCTTGATAGTTAATTGTAAATTAAGAGGGTAAAGTGATAGGTCAGCCCAGGCCTAATTATAGGCTGGCCAAACCACTATTTATAAGAGAGGTCGGTGCCTCATTTGGACACACACAACATCTACCTCTGCAATGCGCAAGTCTTGGAGAAGAAGTTGTTGCAACTAGGGGTGATGTCAAGGAGGGTTTTTTGTCTATCTCTTGGTATTTCTTGGTCAAGTGGTGCACTACCCTTCCTAGTGAAGGAGTAGAGGAGGATCTTTTGTTCGATCTTTGGTCTATCTATATTGAGGAAGTTTTTGTTGGGTTTTCTCCCCCATGAGGGTTTCCCAGTATAATCTGTGTGTCTCTATTGTTTTTGTGATTACCTCTCTTTCACTGATCTTATTTATGCAGCTAATGTGCTAAATGAATATAATAATAAAGAATAACAGTAAATTTTATTTGTATAGTAAAAACTTCAACATGTTATCAGAACATGCCTAAAAGAGACCAACTCACAGTATATAAGAAGTGTCTAGCTTCAGCGCACCCTCTCCAAGATCCAGTTCTTAGTGTTGCAACTGTCGCAGAATTAGGGTTTGTGCATAAACCCTAAGTGTGATTTTTTTCCCATTTAAGGAGGATGTTGGGGGAAGTAACCACATCTAGGAGTTCGCCCTAGGAGGGCACTTCTAGTCCCTGGATTAGAATTTCAAAATTTGAAGTTTGAAAAAAACTAGGGTTTCCTCATAAAACCCTAAGTTGCAATTGCAATTGCAGTTACAGTATTAGTTACAGTTGCAGTATCAAGTTCCAGCTGCAGTGTCAGTTCCTTCATGCTTGTTGCAACACCAGTTGTCATGCCAACACCAGCTGCAGTACCAATTGCAGTGAAAGTTTTTTTGAAGTCTTGGGACAGATTTTTATTGTCCTAGTATGCCTTACCCTAGAAATTTTCCATCTAACTTTAAGTTACAAGTTGAAGCACCTTTGAAGTTTTAAAGGTTTGTTATTTCTTTCCACTGTTTTCAGATGGTGCCACTACCTATCGATGTTGTCAAAGATTTGTACTTACATATGTTTAAATTGTATCATTATTTTAAAGGGTATTTGCAAGAGAAAGGATATTTTATCTAAAAAACAATCAAATGTCCAAAGGGATATCAGATACAACACATTCATAGGAACAATGCAACTCAAGTTTGATCAATTTAATATGCCTCTATTTTTTATGATCTTATGAACATCCAGGTTGCATTTTGATCTGTTGACGTTATCATACTAACCATTTGTCAAAATTAAAGTCAAAGTATTAGATTGATTAAATTTAAGATTATAGATTTTATTCCCTAACTCTGATTTTTGTCAAGATAGCATAATGTCTTAGTACAGAGGACAGGTTGAAAAAAGTGCTTGTCATCTTGAGTGAAGGAAACTCAGAAGAAAAGCAACACACTCAATCTTGAGGACAAGACTCCAGGTTCTAGGTTACCATGGAGGAATCATTGATCACAACACTAGAAGAGTGTTTGATCCAGGTGGATATCGGTGGCCACCCACCTTTTCCAAATGGCTCAAAACGACTTTCTGGCAATTTTGGAAATTTACTATTTTTAGCAGTTTTTTCGGGTCCTGAACTTCTGGGGCCATTTTGAGGCCCTAAACGATGTTTTTTTGGGGTAAGTTGCTCTCGCAAACTATCTTCTATAATGTTATTTTGTCTCGATTGTTGTAGGCCTCGGATAGATCTTTCCAACGAGCTATCACACGCCTAAAATGGAGATCGTATGCAAAAGTTACGACCCTGGGAAGTTGATGTACTCACTTACCCAAACGAGGCCCACATGAATTTTGGCGCTTCGTCTCCTAGGGTTAGGTTTTTGGATGTCTAGGTCTTTTGGCATTCCCATTTATTGTAAAAAGGCCTTCAGAGCCTCATTGTAATCATATTCTTGCGAATCTGAGTAGCCATCACATCTCTTCTCAGAGATAAGTTGCCACCATTCTAGCGAGTCTTTCACTCTGTATTTTTACAGTCTCTGTACATTTCTTTGATTAATAGAAATCGTGTATTATTGTATATTTGTGTTTATGGTTTCATCTCTGATACATTTCTATTATATTATTGAATATTTGCAATATCTCTGTGCATTTCTTTATTATATCTTTGCTCTCATTTCGTGCAGAAAATAATCTGGATCAGTGGTATCAGAGCAGGCTACTCTTGATCATTTTTTTCAGTGCATGTCCCCGACGAGGTCCGAGTATAGCAAGTTGGGTCTCGAGCTTGTCTCTCTTGAATACAATTGCTCTCACACACCCAAGAAACCCTCAATGGTGGAAGAAAAGAAAAACAACGGAGCAAACGATCCTATCAATCTGTTGCTTGAGCAATCTCTCATGCGACAGAGGGACTAAATGATGGAGAATTTTGCCCACATCCTTAAACGCCTGCCGAAAGCATCAGGTGCATCTTCATCAAGCAACCACTTTGGAGGCACCTTTCCTTTCAAGGTACAAGTTAACTTTGATATTCCTGTATTTGAAGGACAGATAGATGCAGAAGCCCTAGAAAAATGGTTAACTCTGTTGGAAGGTTATTTCTCTGTTCACAATTTTTTTGACAAAGAAAAAATCACCTTTGCACTCCTTAAAGCTCTCCCCCATGTCAAACATTGGTGGGAAACTTACTGGGAGCAAAGTTCCACAGAGGAGTCTAGAATATATGGGGTCGATCCCACTTGGGATTTTTTTGTGGATGCGGTAAAAGAACAGTATTACCCTGTTGGCAACTATGAGGACCAGTACATGAGATGGACCACACAGCGGCAAGAGAGGGGCCAAGAAGTTTCGGAGTTCACCAATACCTTCCATACCTTGCACACCAAGCTGGGTATCAAAGACTCTGAGTGACATTTGGTTCTAAAATACTGTGGGGCTCTACACAGATACATCCAGACTGAAATGGATTTTCTAGACATCTCATCACTCGATGCTACTTATCGATATGATGTTAAAATTGAGAAGAAATTTAAGCACCAGAACAAACGGGAATTTGGGTCTGCAAATACGCAACAACCACCAAAGTATGACAAAGACAACCCTAACAAACATTCTCTTGAAAACCAGTCCAAGACATAGGAAAAGAAGGGTCACAGGAAGACAAAGAAGGACACCGGAAAATGGTGTGAGTTCCAAAAAAGCCCTTGGCATAACACCAATGAATGTCACTCAAAACAGTCATTGGTGGCCGAGATCAAAAACAAGGAGCCAAACCTTGATTCAGAATCTGATTCTGAAAATAATGGTAAAAGACAGATCATCGATGCAGACCCCATTGTTATTGTTGCAACCGCAGCAATTCAACCAGAAGAATCAACAGATCCTAAAGAAGGGGAGCGCCTTTTTCATTCACAAATGTGGGTGAAGGGGACCCCGCTGCATTTTATTGTTGATAGCGGAAGCCAGAATAACCTCATCTCAGCAGAGGTCATCAAACAGTTGGGATTGTCGACAACACCACACCTGCAACCATACAACATCGGGTGGCTTTGGCAAGGAAGAGATCTCTGTGTCAACCAACAGTGTCGATTGTCATATGGCATCCAACCCTTCAAGGATGAGGTATTATGTGATGTTGCCCCACTGGATGTCTATGATGTTCTCTTGGGCCAACCATATATGTGGAGACGCCATGCTATTTATGAGTCTCGACCCCGTAGTGTCATTGTTACTTTGGGGGGCCATCTCTACAGAATATCAGAGGTAGTTCCAACTATTGTTTCACCTAAAAAGTGTCGCAAGGTAGTATCTCATACTACAAAATTCAGCTTCTTCACAATCTGTTCAATAGGATAACAAAAGGACACCGCAACCACTACAGCCTTGCCCCAAGCACCTTCTATCCAACAGAAGCAGGTCGACAAGGCTGCAGCAAAGTGAAAATATTCCTTCTGTACATCCTCCTCTCATGTATCTCGACTTGTTGAGCAGCCTCAACCGCAACAGGTTCGTGACAGATTTCCATAAACTGAGCAGAGCGACGTCTCCAGCAAGACAAGCAGCTCACCAAGATGCAGATTCAACAAATGCTTTTCCCTCTCCCCCAGGAGCTCAATGCAATGGATACCATTGCTTCCTAAGGAGGGAGGATTGATCGAGGTGGATATCAGTGGTGACCCACCTTTTCCAAATGGCTCAAAACGGCTTTCTAGAAATTTTGGCAATTTACTATTTTTAGCAGTTTTTTTGGGTCCTGAACTTTCGGGGCCATTTTGAGGCCTTAAACGATGTTTTTTTTTGGGTATGTTGCTCTCGCAAACTACCATTTATGATGCCATTTTTCCTTGAGCGTTGTAGGCCTCGGATATATCTTTCCAACGAGCTATCACACACCTAAAACAGAGATCGTATGCAAAAGTTACGACCCCGGGAAGTTGATGTACTCACTTACCCAAATGAGGCCCACATGAATTTTGGCACTTCATCTCCTAGGATTAGGTTTTTGGATGTCTAGGACTTTTGGCATTCTCGTTTATTGTAAAAAGGCCTTCAGAGCCTCATTGTAATCATCTTCTTGCAAATGCAAGTAGCCGTCACATCTCTTCTCAAAGATAAGTTGCCACCATTCTAGCGAGTCTTTCACTCTGTATTTTTACAGTCTCTGTACATTTCTCTGATTAATAGAAATCGTGTATTAATTTATATCTGTGTTTATGGTTGCATCTCTGATACATTTCTGTTATATTATTGAATATCTTCAATATCTTTGTGCATTTCTTTATTATATCTCTGCTCTCATTTCGTGCCGAAAATAATCCGGATCAGTGGTATCAGAGTAGGCTACTCTTTTTAGCCTATGGCTTACCTTTACCAAT
The DNA here is from genome assembly GCA_009831015.1 of Picea engelmannii. Classification (NCBI taxonomy): domain Eukaryota; kingdom Viridiplantae; phylum Streptophyta; class Pinopsida; order Pinales; family Pinaceae; genus Picea; species Picea engelmannii. Next base: position 51,937 of record ML825822.1, on the reverse strand, counting down.
CACTAAGTCTAAATTGTCACCTATATTTGTATTATTCATTTAGGATATTAGTAATATATCCTCAAGTGATGACTAATGAGTTAGTTAAGATTGCCTAGCCTAGTCATAATGCATGATTTTAGGATCTAGAGCAAATCTCTCTATGAGGTGGCATCACCCATTGTACTATAAATATGTAACATTGGAGTGAATAAAATATAGTGTGTTGGCTATTATGCCTTTTCCGCCATGTTGTTGTTCTTGTCTCTATTTTGTAAATTGTTGTTCTTGTGTTTAATTTCTTCAATTGGTATCAGAGCTGGTAGTGCTGGCCTGATTTCCTCACGGGAAGGCCAGGAAGATGTGAGAGCTTAGATGGCCGATTCCTTTCATTTTTGTGTGTTAACAATTGTTGGAGGGTCCGAGTTTGTTGAGTTGGGACGGATTATTTAATTTCTGGATATGATCTATGATTTGGAAAGCCGACGACTTGGATTTGCCCGACAACCAGAAATTGGACAATTTGCAGATCTATTTTTCGCGGAGTGACCTCTATGCGTTTCCAGCTGACTTCCAAAGCCCAAGCAGAATTATCACAATAGAAGATCCGTTAGTTCAAGGCGATTGTGAGATGTACATGCCATAACCACAACAGTAATGGGTATGACATAGTTTTTTTAATTCATATAGATTGAATATCATTGTTCTACTTGTAGTTCTGGTTTTTTTGTTATCAATATCAAATTCTTCATTAGATCAAGGATGCATATGGGTTATGGTTGACTTTAGTCATTCATGAGTTATGGTTTGCGCTCTCCTGGATCCTTGGCCAACTTCTGAAATGGCTCCTCACTGACCCGAAAACATATCTAGATAGATTATCATTGAAGTGTGAAAAGGACAGTCAGACTTCTCATATTTTTGAAGATACTCGATGATCTGTAAAGATAAATGATGGGAGATGGAAAGTCTGTTTGAATGCTCCATGGTTTTGGTCTCTAAAATCCCATGCCATAAAATATTCTATATATCTGCACTATATTTGCACCACGAATTATGTTGAAGCGACCCAGCCAGATCGCACCCTCCTCTATCCATTGTGGCAACTTTAGATCTACCCACATCGATATCCAATGATTCAATCAAATCGACATGCACAAGCAAAATATAAAATTCAATACGCAGCATCCAAGAATCAAATCCGCGCCATGCATGTCTCAGTAATAAATAGATCTGCATACAATTTCTAGTGAAATGATTTGATTTGGAGTTCGCCCAGTGGCCACCAGAATCGAACCTGCTATCGTCTGCTCATGGATTGATTTCAACCTACCTCCAAAGTAAATTTGGCCTGCAAATTCACGACCTGCATCAGCAATCTGATCTGAATGAGTGATCTAGTGACCTGCATATAATGAATTTTCTTACTGCCCGAATCTGATCATAGATGGCCTGCTCGGCGTCATTGTGCAGGACGTCAAGATAAAGGTTTCGGCATGCGCAGGAACGAAGCTGAAAAGCTTCCACGCCGGAAGCTACGAAACTTGCGTTGCTGACGACGGAAGCCACGGGACGGTAGATCTCGGTGATCTCTACGCTGAAGAAGAGAGATATATACTTGTAGAACTCAAATTACCAATCTTAAAATCTGCATCAAACCCTATAAATTTAATCTCGGTCTGTTGTTTCTAAAAAGAACCTGTTTCTCAGCAAGAGCATAGGTGAGCCTGCTATGAGTATGAGGAGTCGTTCCTCCACCTCGCTGGGGATCTTCGAAGAATTTCGTCAAAAGCTATCATAGGAGGTCGCATATGTGTGGAGCAGGTCGATGTAGCATGGATTTGATTGTTGTTGTGCTGCCACGTGAAGGATCTGTTGTTGGAGCGCTGTCAAAACTCTACGCTATCGACGCCTCTCACTTTTCTACTCTCAATATGGAAGTCACTCAGGATTCCTGCTCGTCCACCATCTAAAACGTGGCACATTCAACTATAAACTAGCGATTTTCCAAAAAAAAAATCAAAGTTTGTTGAGATTTATGCACGTTCAAAGTGTTGATCGGAATAATTGTTTGTTGTTAACCCCCCAATCATGGATACATGCCGTGTGGTTTCAAGACGCGTGTTGTGAGATTGTCCGTCACCGCCCAGGAAGAGTCGCAGGGAAATCTGCATATGCCACAGAGGAGTCGATTTTCTAGAAATTGCACGCGGAGCAAAGAAAAGAGTTGTTATCTGTGTGGTGTGAGTAGTTCATGTGGAGGAAAGAAGATTTGTGGAGTAGCCAATCGAATCCCACAGTGAGATCGTTGTTTGCTACAGCTAAGAAGAGAATTTTCATTTCAGATTCAGATTTGGAGGCGTCTTAGAGGTTGTTGTCGCTGCAAACCTGTGAAGGGAAACCAGCGCAGAGAAACCTTGGTGTATCCATCCTTCATGACCTTCATCAGCAACGAAAATCACTTCTGCATGCACATGATACGTTTGTAGTTATCGCTGTGATTGTTTACTTTAAGATTGCCCACAAGTAGGTTTGAGAATCTTATTAATTTTTTGTTGTGTGATGTGTGTATTAAAAATATATCTACCAAAAGTAAACAGTGCTTCTGAATTTAGGGTGCAATTGTAAGTCACGATGATAATCTGAAACATCCTGTTCTAAGTTTGTATTTTACTCAAAACCCATATCAGACTTCATTTGTTGTGGAACCTTCTGCATGCTGCTGAGTTCTGGAAGTGTAATGAAGATTTGTTTATATAACTTTACTCTTCCATTTTAACATGGTACAAAGAAGTCAAAGAAGAGTGAGTTGAAGCCTTGATGTGTAAGGGAGATTGAAAAATTGAGAAATATTGATTGTAAAAGGGGTTGAAGCCTTGATGAGAGTTTGGTGAAAGTTTTTGTCACAAGAATATCGAGCTAATTGTATTTGGGCTTTGTCATGAGAAGGATATTATAATAAAATTGAATTTTTTTTGTTTCGTGTCCTAGATCCGCCCGAAATTGAATAAGGGGATCTTAGGTACACCTTGTGTAGTGTGTGTTGGTGATTTTTTTCATGGTTCTCTTATGAGTTAGTTTACGTCTAGTTTTGATGTTATCCCACATACACGGAGTACAAAGAAGGTAAAAGAAATAAGCCCACAATTAATGTCAGTGAAGCACATACAATCCAGTATAAGCAATCAAAACACATGTAATCAAGCAACAACAAAGAATATTGAAGCAATGCACAAATCAAGCTTGTAATGGAAAGATAATTGGACGTGACTTGGAGTCAAAGCATCATCAATTTGAAGATCAATTAAACCCACATTCATTGTAAAGTTGCAATAGTTTTCTTTGTAAGTGTGAAATCAAAATCAAATTGAATTGCACTGTAATTTTTAGGTGCATTCTCGGTTGAGCCCGACACCAAAGAGTCATTATAATTTTGAGTTGTAATTAACAAGGTTGAGTAGTTTAACTAAAATCATTGTAAACATCACACGTTTGGATGCATTTTCGGTGGTAACCGACATCCTCAACTTGTTGAAAATTTCAAGCGAGCCAGTTCGAGTGAAGCAATTTCAAGCGAGCGTGAAAGTTTAAAGAAGAATTTCAAGCAAGCCAGTTCAAGTGAAGCAATTTCAAGCGAGCGTGAAAGTTATAAAGAAGATTTCAAGCGAGCGAGTTCAAGCAAGCACAAGTGAAAGAATAATGGGTAAAGGAGGAAAGCGTTTACAGAACGCCTCTCAAGAAATCAAAGAGTTGCATGAGTACAACCATGAATTACAAGATCAAATTGATATGAAAGATAAAT
>ML825822.1:24775-42277 GCA_009831015.1 Picea engelmannii | reverse complement strand
AAACTTACTGGGAGAAAAGTTCCACAGAGGAGTCTGGAATATATGGGGTCGATCCCACTTGGGATTTTTTTGTGGATGCGGTAAAAGAACAGTATTACCCTGTTGGCAACTATGAGGACCAGTACATGAGATGGACCACACTGTGGAAAGAGAGGGGCCAAGAAGTTTTGGAGTTCACCAATACCTTCCATACCTTGCACACCAATCTGGGTATCAAAGACTCCGAGCAAAATTTGGTTCTGAAATACCGTGGGGCTCTACACAGATACATTCAGACTGAAATGGATTTTCTGGACATCTCATCACTCGGTGCTACTTATTGATATGTTGTTAAAATTGAGCAGAAATTTAAGCACCAGAACAAACGAGAATTTGGGTCTGCAAATCCGCAACAACCACCAAAGTATGAAAAAGACAACCCTAACAAACAGTCTCCCTAAAACCAGTCCAAGACACAGGAAAAGAAGGGTCACCGGAAGACAAAGAAGGACACCAGAAAATGGTGCGAGTTCCAAAAAATCCCTTGGCACAACACCGATGAATGTCGCTCAAAACAGTCATTGGTGGCCGAGATCAAAGACAAGGAGCCAAACCTTGATTCAGAATTTGATTCTGAAAATAATGGTAAAAGACAGATCATCAACGCAGACCCCATTGCTATTATTGCAACCGTAGCAATTCAACCAGAAGAACCAACAGATCCTGAAGAAGGGTTGCACCTTTTTCATTCACAGATGTGGGTGAAGGGGACCCCGCTGCATTTTATTGTTGATAGTTGAAGCCAGAAGAACCTCATCTCAGCAGAGGTTGTCAAACAGATGGGATTGTCAACAGCACCACACCCGTAACCATACAACATCGGGTGGCTTCGGCAAGGAAGAGATCTCTGTGTCAACCAACAGTGTCGATTGTCATACGGCATCCAACCCTTCAAGGATGAGGTATTATGTGATGTTTCCCCACTGGATGTCTGTGATGTTCTCTTGGGCCAACCATATATGTGGAAACGCCATGCTATTTATGAGTCTCGACCTCGTAGTGTCATTGTTACTTTGGGGGGCCATCTCTACAAAATACCAGAGGTAGTTCCAACTATTATTTCACCTAAAAAGTGTCGCAAGGTAGTATCTCATACTGCAAAATTCAGTTTCTTCACAATCTGTTCAAAAGGAGAACAAAAGGACACCGCAACCACTACAGCCTTGCCCCAAGCACCTTCTATCCAACAGAAGTAGGTCGACAAGGCTGCAGCAAAGTGCAAAGATTCCTTCTGCACATCGTCCTATCATGTATCTCGACTTGTTGAGTAGCCTCAAACGCAACAGGTTCATGACAGATTTCCACAAACTGAGCAGCGCGACGTCTCCAGCAAGACAAGCAGCTCACCAAGATGCAGATTCAACAAATGTTTTTCCCTCTCACCCGGGAACTCAACGCAATGGAGACCATTGCTTCATAAGGAAGGAGGATTGATCCAGGTGGATATCAGTGGCCACCCACCTTTTCCAAATGGCTCAAAACGGCTTTCTGGCAATTTTGGCAATTTACTATTTTTAGCAGTTTTTTCGGGTCCTGAACTTTTGGGGCCATTTTGAGGCCCTAAACGATGATTTTTTGGGTATTTTTGCTCTCACAAACTAGCATCTATAATGTTATTTTGTTCTAATCATTGTAGGCCTTGGATAGATCTTTCCAACGAGCTATCACACGCCTAAAATGGAGATTGTATGCAAAAGTTACGACCCCGGGAAGTTGATGTACTCACTTACCCAAATGGGGTCCACATGACTTTTGGCGCTTCATCTCCTAGGGTTAGGTTTTTGGATGTCTAGGACTTTTGACATTCCCGTTTATTGTAAAAAGGCCTTCAGAGCCTCATTGTAATCATCTTCTTGGGAACGCGACTAGCCATCACATCTCTTCTCAGAGATAAGCTGCCACCATTCTAGTGAGTCTTTCACTCTGTATTTTTACAGTCTCTATACATTTCTTTGATTAATAGAAATCATGTATTACTGTATATATGTGTTTATGGTTGCATCTCTTATACATTTATGTTATATTATTGAATATCTGCAATATCTCTATGCATTTCTTTATTATATCTCCACTCTCATTTCGTGCCGAAAATAATCTGGATCAGTGTTTCTCTCATTCCTTCTTATTGTATTTCTTAATTTTTACCCTTGTTTTAGGTAGGTCACAAGCGATAGCTCTAAAGGAGTTACTGTGGCAATTGGTCTGATTATTGTTTTTATTCCAATAAAGAGTATTATTTTTGTCTATTGTTTCTCCCTTTTTGTTCTTGTTCTGGGAAGGTCACGGGAGATAACCCTGAGGGAGCTATAGTGACGATTACAAAAGGCCATATATATTAGATGAGACATGGAGCAAATTATCCAAGTTGTATAGATGCCCGAACAAATCCATTTGGTGTAGTAAATCACTCTTCTGATCATCAATAAGAGTTAGTAGAGCCAAAAGGGGCTACCCAAAATCAATGTAGTAACCAAAAAGATACCAGCATGGGCATCTGACATTTTGAAAGATGCAAAGACATATGGAATCAATGAGACATACTAGAGGGAGCAGATGGATCCAAAGATTATATAGACTCAGGGGGAATCAAGATTCAGAGGGAGCATGGAGCCTCAAAGTGATCCTAATCTCAGAGAGGATCAGATGGGAAAATAAGACGTCTTCCAGGAAATACTGTTAGATTCCATGAGTTGAGAAGACTAGATTGTAGCTTCAGAAACTTCTAGGAGATGTGAAATCTCCTGGAAAGATTCCCTTATTTCAGTGACAGAGGAGGAAGCCAGTTAGAAGGATTGGGATATGGATTTTTCCTTGAGACTAGAAGGGAAGTTAGTAGTGACTTCCAAGATTGATCTAACAGAACAAGAATGTTGTAGATAACAGTATAAAGATGTACAAATCCTTATTTGTGTCCAGAGGATTCTCCCAGAAAGAGGGAGAAGACTATGATGAGACACTTACTCCAGTAATCAAAGAAATAGTTCCAGTGTTTGTGAAGACATCTAGAACAACCATGATTCTGATACAGTATGAGATTCAGATGGAGCAGTCCTTGTATTTGAGATTGAGTTGCCTCCATGAAAGAGGAAAATCTACCTCCAGCTTCAGATGAAGTTGATTCTATGATAGGATAGAGGAGCTAATCTCAGAGTTTAGCAGCTACAGTGAGAATGGAGCAGTCATTCTCAGCTTCAGAAATTGTAGATGCAAGTGTAGAGTCTCGGTTCCAGAAGGAACAGTTGTAGAAAAAGTAGAGGACATACTCTCAGGCAATTAGACAAACAGTGGTTTGTAGAAAGCACACAAAATAAAAACATGAGTGTGCATATTGATTTGCAGTTGAGCAAGTGTGCCAGGTTGGTACAATGTGATGTGAAAATTTGGTTTCAAAGTACAAGACAAGAAGAATCGTGTCTGGAAGTTGAAGAAGGCTATGTGTGGTCTGAAACAAGCTCCAAGAGCTTGGTATGGTAGGATTGATAGTTTTCTGATGAGCTTGGGATTTACCAAGAGTAAATTTGATCCCAACCTTTACTTCAAGAATAAGAATGATGGATCGGTTATATTGTTGCTATATGTAGATGACTTATTCTTGACATATGAAGAAAAGTTCATCACAGATTGTAAGAAGAAGCTTGCAGCTGAATTTGAAATGAAAGACCTAGGCTCGATACATTATTTCTTAGGTATTGAATTAAGGAAGAGCCCATAAGAGATTTTCCTTATTCAAGAAAAGTATGATGTGGAAATTCTGAAGAGATTCGACATGGTGTACTATAGATCCATGTCCACTCCTATGGAGACGAATATGAAATTATTGGTTGATACTTCGTCAGAAATAGTTGATGTTACTCTATACAGAGAGATGATTGGTTCGTTGATGTATCTAACGAATACCATACCAAATATATGCTTTGTTGTGAACACCTTGAGTCAGTGTATGGTGGAGCCCAAACGTGTTCACCTTGTAGATGTAAAGCATGTGATGAGATACCTTAAGGGTACATTGGATTATGGTCTTTGTTATACTAGAGATCATGACTTCAGATTGTATGGTTATACTGATTCAGATTGGGCTGAAAGTGATTTAGACAGAAAAAGCACTTTAGGATGTTATTTCAGTGTAGAGTCATCCATGACTTCGTGGAAAAGCAGGAAGCAATTCAGTATTGCTCTCAATGAGGCAGAAGTGAAGTACATTGCAGCATGATCTGTCAATTGTGAAGCCATATCGCTTCGAAAGTTGTTGAGAGGTCTGTTTGATCTGGAGATGGAAGCTACCATGATTCTATGTGATAACTAGAGTTGCATAAAGATGACAGAGAACACAATGTTTCATGATAAGATGAAGCACGTATAGATTCATTATCACTACATTAGTGACATGGTGCACAAGGGAGTTTTAAAGCTCCAATATGTTGGCACAGATGACCAGGTTGCAGATGTGTTGACTAAGCCTATGCCTCGTGTGAAGTTTGAGTACTTTCTAGACAAGCTTGGTGTAGTCTGAAAGGACCTCCCTCGAAAGGGGGAGTCATGTTGTTGATACTATGGTATCCTAACCAACAACATGTAGCTCAGTTAGCATTTTATATCCTAGGGAACTGATCATCCCTGGGAAGATCTTGAAGGTCTAGTAAGGACGATCTGTCAGAGTACTTATGCATGTATATGTCAGTTGTGGTCGATAGTGGTAGCTCTGTTAGGATTTTATATCCTAGGGAATCTTATGATTCTTAGGCAGATCTCAAAGGTCCAGTAAGGACGTTCTGTCATAGTACCACATGGTAGCTTGTCAAGATTTTATATCCCAAGGAATTTTATGATTCTTGGGCAGATGTTGAAGGTCCAGTAAGGATGGTCAATCAAAGTACCACAGATGTTGTTGTTGATGCACCTACCTCATTCTGTTTCCACATATAGATGTTTATGTTCCAGCTTTGTGTTGTTGATGTTGTTGTTCCTACTTCATGTTGTTGATGATGATGATGTTATTCCATCTTCATGTTGTTGATGTTGATGTTCCAGCTTCATGTTGTTGATGATGATGATGTTACTCCAGGTCCACGATGCAGATGATGATGATGATGTTCAGTTTCTACTGATGTTGATGATGAGAAAAACTTTCGATGACCTATAGATATGACCGACAGTGTTCCCAATGTTGATGACGATGTCCCCTCCTCTTGATGATTCATTGAGTCCAATCAGTTGTTATTAATATTGTCATTTGAATACCCTCTTGTTAAGGGGGAGTTTTGAAATATTGTAACTTTGAAGAATATTCTACCTGAGAGAGAGTTGAATAATATTATTATATTATATTTAATTAGGCCCTATTTGTTGAAATGTACACTTGACACTGAGAGGGGGGGGTGAATCAGTGTCACAAAACTTTGGACAATTTTCCACTTTTCATAAATTAATTGAACAAGATATATTTATTTCATTTTCTCAACCAATATATAAAAGAATAAATATTTTATTTATTTATTTGAATTGAATGAATACATAAGATCAATCTTTGAATATCTTCAACTTCAAACAACTATGAGATACCCATCTCTCTGTTACAAGACCCATCTTGTAGTTCTCAGATCCAACTAAGAAATGAGGAATCCAACCATCATAACAAGTCCCGGCTTGTTGATCTCAGATCCAACTGAGATGTGAAGAATCCAAACCTCATACAAGACCCAGCTTGTAAATAGACACCAACCTGATAGAATGAACCTTCATTCAATCCATTATATATATATATATATATATATATATATATATATCAAGAAATTCAACTACATCTTTTGTTCACCATACTTCTTTTTTTATATAGTCTTCCAACTTGTGTGAATTTGAAACATTATGTCTTTTGATATTGAACCATTGGACCTTTTAATTTAAATGATAATATTAAACTTTAAATAATATCATTTTTCCTTTTTATTCTTTATTCATAATGCTCATGATTTAAATCTCTTTTAATCATGACTCTGTATCAATTCATTTTTCCTCGTGAGTTGATCACAGATATGGATCGACTCATTATATCGTTCCCATGCTTATGTTGCGTCCTCAATTCACCAACAGATCATATTTGAGCTTTTACTGATTCTATGTATTGTTATGGTGTTAATTCTCTATCGAATTACTCTACCAACCTTGGATTGTTACAGAAATAAATTTGTATGAGGCTCTTCTTTCAACCCCGTGTTTAAATTACTGTGAGCTCAAAACCACAGGCATGTCCATTTAATCGTTTGTTCCTAGCGCTTTTGTATTCTTCCCCTATTCTTCTATGTGGGACCGTATTCAAGCATCCAAGGGATTATTACTTCTATCCCCTTTAGCTTTTTTAACTTCTCACGTGACCGGTGTTGGAACTGGGTTCTCTGGTACTTCGTCCTTCAGGACTTCGGTCTTTTGCAGTCATTCAATCCTCCCAGAGTATATTTCTCTGAAGTGTGTATACTTTATTTACTATCAAATCAGACAGTTAATATTAATATTTTGTTGGATGGATGATCATGGCTTATCCATAGGCTTCAAACAAATCAACGGTCATTACTTAATCTGCAGTTGAGTGGATGATTCTCATTCACTTCGTGGCTTTTATATGACCACAGATGATGGCTATGTGTTAATCCAAACATGTGCTTAATCACTTATCAAAATCAACGGTCGTGTTTTAATTGGACATTGAGATGGACGTTTGTTATTTACTCCAGAACTTCGCGGCTTCGGGAGTTTGTTCTTTTTATAAACTTCCAATTTCTCCCAGACTAAATTTCACCGAAGTGTGTATACTCTATTAATATTGAGTTGACATGTGTCCATAAACTTCAATGGTCCAGATCTTATTTCAGAGCTTCAGTACTCAAGGACTCCGAGTTACTAGAACTATGAAGTAGTTCAATACCTCCGGAGTGATAACCTACCGAATAAGTCATAAAGCAGTGGTGGTTGCTTGTTGCAGGTTGACACCTCTGTTTACGTTATCCTTCCACTATACTTGATTAATGGTTGAGAATGATCCTGAATTAGATCAACGATTAGCCTTATTTTTGGATTTATGCTTACTCTATCCTTCCACTACACTTGATCTAACGGTCATGATTCATCCTAGAAGATCTTAGATCTACGACCAACTTTAGTTTGTGACTTTGCACTTTGGTGCTTCGAGTAGTTGTTGGTGGTAGATGTTGGTTTTCCCTGAAGTACATACTTTTGGAGTGACATAGCTTGTTGACGTCACTATTGATGTGGCATTGGTCGAGTGGCTACCACATTTCACTTAGATTTGTGACTTACGCATACCTAAAATGTCAACTGGACCTTGACACTTGTCACCATCTGAATGTGTCACATGTAGTTACTGACGTGGATCTCCTGATATGCCACATGTCCTCCTCCTAGATCTAACGGTTGTGATTAAATTGATCGTGAAGATAGATGGCTAGGAAGGATTGTGGATTCTCGAATAACACGATGTTTAAACCCTTTCCCGAATTCAACAATAGAAATTGCTCTTTGATAGTCATATCGATGCCAACTGTTATTCCATTTGTAGGTGATGATCGACGGTCTATGTTAATTGTGGAACCAAAACTTGCATGATCGTTAACTTAACCCTTTGATCCTGTACTGGCTCCCCATTGTTTATCTACACTTACTGAGATCCGATGGTCGAGACTTAATCGGATGTTGATCTGACGGTCCTCCTCTAGAACTCCCAGATCTGACGATTATCATATTTCACTCTAAATCAGAATTTTTTGTTACTTTGGGGCTTCGGCCTTTGGGTACACTTACCTATTCTAGTCTCTTTTTCTCCGGAGTGGTCAACGCTAGAGTTGACCACTTTCATCCTTGGCGCACTCTGAATAGATCAACGGTTGAAAAGATTTTCCTGCTCTTCCTCTAATACAACGGTTGAAAGAATGATCCATATGGATGTCGGTGGCCTCCCACCTATTCCAACTGGTTCATTTTGGCAATTTTCCAGTTTGGCAGTTTTTTTCCTAGTTTTCAGGTCCCTGACTTGCGAGGTCGTTTTGAGGCCCTAAACAATGCTTTTAGAGATCGGCATAGTCGAAAATTCCCTTTAGTAGATTAGACTAATAGATCAGACCAAAATGTGTATTCCTCGGATAGACCTTTCCAACGGGCTATCGTGCACCTAAAACGGAGATCGTATGCAAAAGTTACTACCCCGGGAAGTCGATCGACTAACTTACCCAAACAAGGCCCACATGACTTTTGGTGCTTCATCTCCTAGGGTTAGGTTTTTTTATTTCTATGGTTTTTGACATTCTTGTTTATTGTAAAAAGGCCTTCAGAGCCTCATTGTAATGATATTATTGCGAATAAACACAGTCGTCACATCTCTTCTCAGAGATAAGCCGCCACCATTCGAGCAAGCTTGTTTTCCGCTGCATTTTACAGTTTCAGCTTATTTCTTTATTGAATAGAAAACCAGTTTTAATGTATCTTTGTTATTTTGTGTTAAGCATATTTTAATAATCTATATTCATTTCATTCTACTCATAAAACATAGATCAGTGGCATAAGAGCGGTCTGCTCCTTGTCATCTTAATGCATGTCCCCAACGAGGTCAGGGTACAAAGAATTGGGTATCGAGCTTGTTTCTCTTAAGGACAAAAGCTCTCGCACACCCAAACGACCTCCCATGGTAGGAGAAAATAAAGATGATGGGATAGAAGATCCTTTCAAAAAATTTCTTGAGGAAGCCCTCATGCAATAGAGGAACCAGATGATGGATATCCTTCGACGGCTACCAACAAGCGACACATCTTCCTCGAGTGGAGGCACCACCCCCTTCAAGGTACAAATCAACTTCGATATTCCCATATTTGAAGGTCAGATAGACATGGATGTTGTAGACAAGTGGTTGAATCTACTAGAAGGGTATTTTTCTATCCATAACTTTTCAAATAGAGAAAAAATTACTTTTGCGCTCCTCAAAGTCATTCCCCATGTCAAAGATTGTTGGGAAACTTTCTGTGAGCAAAAGGAAAGAGAGGAACCCTCATTATTTATAGTCACGACCAGCTGGGAATCCTTCAGGGATGCTATTAAGGAACAATACTACCCTGTCAGAAGCTATGATGACTCGTATACCAAATTGACCACATTGCGGCAAGAAAGAGACCAAGCAATGTCAGATTCACAAATATCTTCTATACCCTGCGCACCAAGCTGGGTATCAAAGATTCAGAGCGACATCTGGTGCTCAAGTACAGCGGTGCTCTACATAGATACATCCATACTGAAATGGAATTTATGGACATCTCGTCCTTGGGCGCGGCCTATCGATATGTCGTCAAAATCGAGCAAAATCTCAAACAAAAGACGCGACAATTTGGGCCTGGGAACCCCTCGCAGCAAAAGACAAGAAAGGGCTGCCCCAACCTACAAAACAAAGGACAGAGCAAAGATAGACAGTATCAAGACAACAAGACCAAGCCGCAAGCAAAGATGGACAGTATCAGGACAACCAGTCCAAGCCACAAGCAAAGAAGGACACCAGAAAGACAAAGAAGGATACCAGGAAGTGGAGTGACTTCCATAAGAGCCATTGGCATAACACTGTTGATTGTCGCTCAACGCAGTCACTGGTGGCTGAAGTGAAAGCCTCTGAATCAGATGTGGGTTCTAACTCTGAGTCAAAACTAGAAAGGGGAAGATGGATCATTGACGTGAAACTGAGTGCCATCGTTGCTACCACCAAGCTCTAGCCTAATGAACCAGACGAGACAGAAGAAGGCGAGTGCCTTTTCCATTCATAGATGTGGGTAAAAGGCACCCTGTTGCGCTTCATCATTGATTGTGGTAGCCAGAAGAATCTCATCTCAGTAGAGGTCATCAAGTGGCTGGACCTACCAACAACACCGCACCCGTAGCCCTACACCATTGGATGGCTCCGCCAAGGAAGCAATCTCCGCATCAACCAACAGTGTTGATTGTCGTTTGACATCAAGCCCTTCAAATAAAAGGTATTGTGTGATGTTGCTCCTCTCGAAGTTTGTAATGTTCTTTTGGGCCAACCTTATTTATGGAAACGTCATGATGTATATGAGTCTAGGCCTCGTAGTATTATTATTACTTTGAACAAGAAATTGTACAGGATGCCCAAGGCAGTCCCTCCTAGTGTTATTTCCTTGATCTCTGCCAAGCAATGCAGGAAGTTCATCTCTCAGACCAGGAAATTTGTCTTCTTTGTGATTCTCTCTCAGAATAAGAGAAATATCACAGCCACATCCAAAGCCTCTGAAGCCGATCTCTCCACACAACAGAAGCAAGTGGATAAGGTTGTGGAAGAACACTCAGATGTCTTATCTTCTCCTACTAGGGTACCTCTGCACTGCTAGGTCAAGCATCCCATCGATCTGACCCCAGGAGCATCGCTACCCAATGGGTCAGTCTACCACTGATCTCTGTTAGAAAATGAGGAGATCAAGAGGTAGATCCAAGAACTTCTACACAAGGGGCACATCCATCCCATCTCATCGCCTTATGGGATCCCAATTGTACTGGTGCAAAAGAAAGACGGGAGATGGTGACTCTGCATTGATTACTGAGCCCTGAATAAAATCATAGTTCGGAACCGATACCCAATTCCATGAATCAACGACTTCCTTGATCAGCTCACGAGGTCCAAATACTTCAATAAGATCGATCTGAAGTCTCGCTACCACCAGGTCCCAATAGAACATACAATTGTATGGAAGACCGCCTTCAAGTCAAAAGAAGGTCTTTTTGAATGGTTGGTCATGCCCTTTGGTTTGAAAAATGCTCCAACAAATTTTATGAGGATGATGGACGATATCCTGTGACCTTTCACCAGTACTTTTGTAGTGGCGTATCTAGATGAAATCCTCATCTACAGCAAGACTTGGGCAGAACACTTGCAGCATATTCAGCAAGTTCTGCAAACCATGCGATAGCACAAACTATATGAAAACTTGGAAAAATGCTCCTTCGGCATCGACAGGGTCCACTACTTAGGCTACATCATTGATCAACATGGTGTGCATGTGGATCCAGCCAAGATCCAGGTCATCTGTGACTGGCCAGCCCCAACCACACTCTCTGAGCTTCGGAGCTTCTTGGGCCTCGCCAATTTATATCGCAGGTTCATGTTGGGATTCTCTCATATCGCATGGGCCCTCAGCCAAGTAACCAGGGGTGGTGGTAAGGAAAAATTTGTGTGGGGCCTCTCCCAAAAATAAGCCTTCGATGAATTGAAGCAGTGCTTGTGCTCATCCCCATTACTTTCATTACCAAACCTGCAACATCCCTTTGATATCGAGACAGATGCTTCAGACTATGTTGTGGGCGTCATTCTCACTCAACATGGCCACCCCGTGGTGTATCATAGTGAGACGCTATCAGATGTTGTCCGTAAGTACCCTACTTACGACAAAGAAATTTAATCCATTGTGCAAGCCTGCCGCTAATGGAGACATTACATTCTGGGGAAGGAGACAGTCATCCACACTGATCACAAGCCACTACAATTCATGCAGGCCCAAGGCAAATTGCAGAATGACCGCCATCAGAAGTGGTCAACATACTTACAGCAGTTCCACCTCAACATCAAGTATAAAATAGGAAGTACCAACCGAGTTGTCGATTGCCTCAGCCGACCTCTAGTCACGGCACTCACCACGGTGCTAGACTCTTGTGGACATGAGACCTTTGGATGGCCCCACCTCTATGAGACAGACCCTAACTTCTCCACCACCTACCAAATGTTGGAAGCAAATTCAGTGGCCACTGATTTCCATCTTTAGGACAGGTTGTTGTGTCATTTGGGCCATCTCTACATTCCATCAAGTGAGCGTGTGAAGCTGATCTGAGAAGCTCACTATAGTCGAGTGGCAGGACACTTTGGCGTTGAAAAGACAATGGCAGTGATGCAAAAACATTTTTACTGGCCGAAACTTCGACAGGATGTCGGCAAATATATCAGGTCCTGCACCGCTTGCACTATTGCCAAACCAACCACTAAGAAACAGGGCCTGTACACCCCTCTTCCTACTCCTGACAAGTCGTGGGAATCCATATCCATGGACTACATGCCAGGCCTCCCATCCACCAAGAGGGGCAATGACTGTGTTTTTGTTGTTGTTGATCGCTTTTCCAAGATGGAAATTATGGCCACCTGCAAGAAGAACATCACTACAGAGGCCACTGCCAAGATCTTCCTTGAACGCATCTGGGTACACTTTGGGATCCAAAAAATCATTGTCTCAGATCGGGACAATCGGTTCCTCAGCACATTCTAGTCGAGCCTCTGGTCACTGTTGGATACAAAGCTCACCAAATCCACTGCCTTCCACCCCCAGACAGATGTCCAAACTGAGGTCATCAATCAGATGATCGTACATATCCTACGCATGTACAATTCCAAGCACCCCCGCACATGGGATGAGAGTCTTCCCTATGTCTAGCATAGCTACAACCGAGCCCTGCATACCTCAACTCGACACAGCCCCTTTCAAGTGGGGTTGGGATTCCAACCATTGGGCCCCATGGATGTTGCACTACCACTGGCGAACACCTCGGCTGACTTGTCCCCTGCTCCACCAGAAGATGACAAATCCACCTGGTTCATTGAGAGGATCCATCATATCCGCCAATAGGTTCAGGATATTTTACAAAATTCCAATGCCAAGTACAAGCAGTGCCATGATCAACACCAGGTGCCACATAAGTTTCAGGTGGGCGACAAAGTTTGGTTGCACTTGCAGAAAGAACGCCTTATAGGGCCCCATCGGAAGCTTCACCCACTCTGGTATGGGCCATACACCATCACCAAGGCTATGGGTGACAATGGTTTTGCACTCAATGTTCCCCCTGTTATCACCCTATAAGTTATAGGAATCAACTGGTGACTGGGATATTATATGTCTCTAGTGTTTTTGTTGACAAATGATTTTTCATTCTGCAGATAATTTGAAAAGAAAAAAAGAAAAAAGAAAAGAAAAAGAAAAAAGAAAAAAGAAAAGAAAGAAAAAGAGGGCATAAAAGAATTGAAATAAAAGCCCCATGCAATAATAGTAACTTGGTCCATACCTTTCAAGCATGGCCAAGTTCTTTTTAAATTTGATTTTGATAGGGTAGTGAATGATTTGGCTAAACAGTTTAATCTTAGCCAAAGTGTCTAGGTTAGATTAGTGAATAAATCTGGCCAGATTGTCTAATCCTGGTCAGATAGCCCCAGGGTAGAGTAAATTCTTAACCCAACAGTTTAATATGGGTTAACTATCATAGGAAGATAGGTTAGTATGTAGGCTAGTTGCTTTATTGTTTCATTCCAATAAAACCAACTTGATGTAAAATGTTGCACCATGTTTCAAATGCCTAAAAGATAGTTTGGTCTAAGCCCCATCGTGGTGTCTACTTGAAAGTTTGGGGGAAAACCCATAAAAATGCATTTATCCTAAGTTTTCCCAGCGCATGTGCTTTTTCGCTTCCCCTTTATACTCCCTACACATACCGACGGTCCTGATCGCGGCACCCAGATCTACGGTGCACAGAGCATTCCGGACCCCCCCGACCGTTCTACTTTTAGTCCGGGGGGGGTCCAGAATCGTTGATAACATTTGCGCACATCTGGATGGCCCAGGGATGAGCGCTTAAATCAATGGTCCAGATTGGATTTCGGACCCCCCCATCCGTTCTTCCTTTAATGGAGGGGGGGGTCCGGAATGAGTAATAAAAGGCAAACTAAGATCTGCGGCCAGGAAACAGGCACGTAGATCAACGGCCCTAAATGGATTTCAGACCTCCCTCGATGATTTGATTTTAACTTAGGGGGGGGTTCGGAATGGTAATCTCCCTCTGGCGGGTCCCTTGTATTATGTGTCATAAATCTATTGGTCCCGAAGTCTCGTCACCATCTGCTATCTGACAAAACCCCCGTCACTTATGGACGTCACCTTCCACTTGTTCCACTTGTTCCACTTGTTCCCAAATTAGTCACATCCCATAACTGCTTTCAGTCCCCTCCCCCCTTTTTCACTCATGGAAATCCCCTTATTGCGACTTTTACCTCCAATCCCTAGCCGCCACGTCACCCGTCTGTATCTTTCAGCCACCGTCACCTGCCATCTCACCCCCAAATGACCCGTTGTCCATTTATTACTGGATAACCTATCCGTTATCCAGCTGACCTGTCTCACGCGCCCAACCGACCCCATTTTTAAATAAAATTACCATTTTCCCCTACTTTCATTGTTCACTCGTCGCACCAGAGAAACTCATCACTTGCTCCTCCGTTACATCCCGTCGCATTCATCCACAGTCAGTTGACCCCACTAACTTTTTGTTTATTGTAGGTACTGTTGCAGAAATGGCGCCAAAGCCCAGACAAGCAGAAGGAGAAGAGAATCTGTTTCTCCCACCTCCTGTCGACCTGGACAAGATCCCACTAGTTGATAAAGACAGATTGATCGCAAATACCAAATGCGATTTCGATTTCTCAGACCTCCAGTCATGGCTCGGGGAGGTTTTCCTGGACCAGAGCGATGAAATTGGACTCTGGGAGTCCAATTTATCCCTTTACCTCTTTCCCCAGATCCACCATTTTCCCGAGTTCGCACTTAAATGTCAAGCTCACTATATTCCTGAACATAGAGTCGTCGTCTCCTCATCCAGAGACATCATGTTCCTCATCACGCCTGAAGCCATAGACCAGATGATGCAAATTCCCCGAGCCAACTCTGCATCCCCCTTCAACCTGGAAATTCTCACCGAATTGTATCAGAAGATGACTTTTCCCCAAAGAGCTCAAATATTTGAGCTTTTCCTTCCCACCTCCGCTCAATTCCCTTCCACAAATCCCCCTTAACCGTCATCCATGTTCTCCACTAAGGGAAACCAGGTCATTTCTTCCCTTTGTGCGTTGCTAGGGTATTATTCCGACCAGTGGGTAGATGAGCCCATTCTGGGTTTTCTATCCATTTTCTCCACCGATGAAAAGCCCACCACCCAGTTTGATTTCAGCACCTTCTTAGCAGACAATATTCACGAACAATTCGTGAATTTCGGCATGGAGGGCATGTTCAAATATTCATCAATATTAGCCTACTTGTTCATCTTTTTCCAGGCGGATAAGTTTGCATTTTCCATGCAGAAGATGGATGCAGGTGGTAAACCTCAGGCAGTCACAGTATGGACCTCTTTGTTGAAGCATAACTCCACAGAGTATAGCTTCAAGGCGTTCATCGATCTGTTCTACCACCCTGTGGTCAGCATGTTGGGCGGCAGGCCCGAGCCTCGAATAAATGACAAAGTCCAGAGAATCTTGCATCTCTCGGACAACACAAAGACCGGGGATTGGTACCTGTATCAAAACCATACCGAGATCAGAGTATACGGTTGCAAGTTGGCACCGTATAAGCTGCCCAAATATTTGTCTGTCAGAATCTTTGCCTTAAAATATATAAGACAGATCATGAATTCAGATGATATCCATTTTGTATCTTTGAAGAAAAAGCAGCAGCTTCGAATCAAGGGGCAGATTGGCTCCTTCATCTACAAAAGTCGGGGTGTCGGGGATGAATCTGACAGGATGTTGAAAGAAATGAAGTTCTTTATGAGCTTCCCATGGCACTACGATCCTTATGGGATCATCTCAGAGATGAGGGTGAAGAACAAGAACATCCCGTATGTTCATGTGTCCAAGCCCGAAATTGAAAAATTCGCCAATCAGACAGTGTGGGTGCCTAACACCTTGGTCGAAGTGGAACAGCAGGTTCCCCCGACCACTGTGCCACCAACGACCACACCACAGGTCCCTAAGGAAAAGAGGCCTCGAGAAGATTTATCTCCGCCTGTCACGGAGGTATCTTCCTAAGAGTTCCAGTTGCACACTAAGAGGCCCAAGACAATTTCAGTTCCTGGTCCGACTGGAGAAAAAGAAGCCCCACCTACCATAGTGACTAAGTTTGTTATTCCACCCTTCGGTTCGAGTCTTCATAAGGAAATCACCCCAGTAGTACCGAAGAAATCCACAGACTCCCCACTGGACACTCAGACAGGCAAGACTGGGCCCAAGTTGAGCATTTTCGAGAAGTACGAACTGATCAAGAAAAAGAACCTGACCCTTACCAGCAGTACTTATGCTCAGTTTCGGAAGCAGACGTCGACTACGCAGCATAGGCTATTGTCTACATTTGACACAGAAAAAGGCAGAATGCACATGGCCTTTCTCCGGGCACAGGTACCAGACCCCAAGGTGATCACAGACTACAAGAGGACCACCTTCGAATTCCAGACGAAGGAAGCGCACCCAGTAGATCAGATGGATCTGCACAAACAAACAGGGGAAATGGTGTTCCATACGTTGGCGCATGCTTCCGCTTCTGCAGCCAAACTGCAGGTGTCACTGAACAATGCTCAAACGCAACTTAAGCTGGAGAAGATATCATCCTTTGCGAAGGACAATAGAATCAAAACTTTGGAGGAGCTGGTCCTCAATATCGTCTATGATCCTTCTAACGTCAAAGCAGCAGAGGAGATGATAAAGAAGAAGAATGCTGACATTGCCTCCTTGAGGAAATAACTGAAACTCCCGCCCACAGAGGACTCGCAGGCGAAGGAGATAGCAGAGAAAGAAGGTGAGAAGGATGAAATTATCAAGCTGCTCATGGAGCGGAATGCACAGCTCAAAGAAATGGAAGCTGAAATGGAGAGATTATTAAAAGAGAAGGAGCAGCTGAAGCCAATGGAAGTCATTCCATTGAGTGTCATTCCAATTTCAGGAGCAAGCACAGCAGCAGTAACATCAATCCCATCCACAACTCCATTAACCTCCCAAGAGAAGACAGCCAACCTGGCTAAATCCATGGAAATGATGAACCTGCAAGAGACAGAGATCAACAGGCTTAAAAAGGAAGTTGAGAACCTTCAGAAGCTTAAAACTTCTTTCCAGACCAGCCTCTCCAAGGAAAAGAAGGTGACTAAGCAGCTCAAGAAGGAGCTACAGCAGCTCCAAAAGCAAACAGTGGCAGGGAAGACTTTGGCTGAGGTCAAAGAGAATGTATAGATAGACATCACAAAGTCCATAAATGAGATATGTCCCATGATCCAAATCATGTTTGAGTAGAATGAGTTGGTCCAGAGGAGTAAACAGGCCATTGAGAAGATCAAAGTAGAATTGGGATACATGCCAACACAGCCAAATGAGATCATCAAGTTCCTCAATTCTAAGACTAGGGAAGAGCTGAAGATTGAAGATAGAACAGAGACCATCCTTGAGGTCAAAAGGGTTTTGACCAAGAGAGGATTAATGCTTCAGCTGGAAGAAAAGGTTCAGGTCATGGACCAGGGGGTACAAAGGTTCTTCAATAAAATTGAAGCTCTCCAGAAGAAGGGTCTTCCTGGTCTGAAAGTGATAAATGATAAATTAATGACACTCCCAGATTACAAAAAGAG
>ML825822.1:0-24605 GCA_009831015.1 Picea engelmannii | reverse complement strand
TCATGGATTCCCTTCAGTTGGACATCAGTATCCAACACGAGATTCGATACATATTCCTCACTAAGCCTACATTCGCCAAGTATACAGAAATGGACGAAGTGTATCGAAGACTGCTCAAAGTCACTGTGCCTAGTCATCTCAGATGGGAGGAAATATGAGATCTGCTCGATTAGCAGATGAGTTGTCCAGGTCCAGTCACCTGTCCAGTCAGATGAGGTCATGCAAAGTCTTGATCAATGGTCTACCCAAAAATCCGCGTGCAGTTTCACCAAGTCATCAAGCAGTTCCTAGATTTAGGAGATTTGTTAAATTAGTTAGGCTAAAAATAGAATTAGCACGTCCTGCTCATTTATGACAGGAACGTTTGTAATTTGAGTTATAAATACTTCACCTTTCGAAGTATTGAGGGTTGTTGATCTTCACACCCTGACGCTATCAAAATGTAACATTTTTGAAGAGATCTTCCATTAATAAAAAGGAGGCACTTTTACAGGATTCTTGTGTGTATTCACTGGTGATGTTTATCCTCTAAGTTGAATGTTATTCTTGCTTTGTGATCATATTGTTTTCTGAAACTAATCTTTAAGAGTAACGAATGTTGCAGGATTTATCTTTGATACCCTGTTTCTGACTCGAGATATTTTAGTGTTTATCTTCTGGTGTTTTCAATTAAGAAATTATTAACTGCTTCTTAGTTGGATTTATCTTTTTCATCTTTTCTTATGCCCATCATTTAAGTTACTAAAAGATCCAGTGAGTATATTATCTCGCCCTGTAGAAGTCTTCTTTTGAGTTTCTAGTTTGTATCTCATATTTATTAACACATAGACCCCATAGCCCAATGAATGTGTAGGTTGTCTCAACCAATTCACAAAACACTCTTACAACAAAAAACGACCTATTTCTTTACCTAGCCTAATATCTAAAATTGGAAACATAGCTAAATCATATAGAGAGATCCCTCTCTGAAGTTGGAAGGGCTAGATCCCAGCTTCAAAAGTGGTTGGATAAAGTTACCTTTGTAGATTTATTTATTTTTCAACCTCTAGGAAATTTACCAAGTGCTAACACCCCCTTTCCTTGGCCTACACCTAGTCTTCAACGTGGCTCTCCTTCGGCCATATTTCCCACCATTATTGGACACCTCAGAGATAGTAGAGAAGTTGAAACCAATAGAAATCAACCCTAACTGCATGCAACAGGTATCCAGTGATCATATTGTGGACACACAGATCAAGGGCACCCGACATCAAAGGATCCAGCTTTATCGAGTTGTCAAAGCAGCGCAGCTTCTGCACCAAGGCAACTGACTCACCCGAGGCCAAATTCAGCAAAAATTTCCTCATATGATGGGGTAACTCAATGCAATGGAGACCATTGCTTCCTAAGGGGGGAGGATTGATCCATATGGATTTCGGTGGCCTCCCACCTATTCCAACTGGTTCATTTGGCAGTTTGGCAGTTTTTTTCCTAATTTTCAGGTCCCTGACTTGCGGGGCCATTTTGAGGCCCTAAACAATGTTTTTAGAGGTTGGCACAGTCGAAAATGCCCTTTAGTAGCTTAAGCTAGTAGTTCATACCAAAATGTGTAGTCCTCAGATAGACCTTTCCAACGGGCTATCGTGCGCCTAAAACGGAGATAGTATGCAAAAGTTACGACCCCGGGAAGTCGACCGACTAACTTACCCAAACGAGGCCCACATGAATTTTGGCGCTTCATCTCCTAGGGTTAGGTTTTTGGATTTATAGGGTTTTTGACATTCTTGTTTATTTTAAAAAGGCCTTTAGAGCCTCATTGTAATGATCTTCTTGCGAATGAGCACAGTCATCACATCTCTTCATGGAGATAAGCCACCACCATTCCAGCAAGCTTGTTTTCCGCTGCATTTTACAGTTTCAGCTTATTTCCTTACTGAATAGAAAACCAGTTTTATTGTATCTCTGTTATTCTGTGTTAAGCATATTTTAATAATTTGTATTCATTTCGTTCTGCTCATAAAATCCGGATCAGTGGTATCAAAGAGGTCTTCTCCTTGTCATCATAATGCTTGTCCCCAACGAGGTCGGGGTACAAAGAATTAGGTCTCGAGCTTGTTTCTCTTAAGGACAAAAGCTCTCGCACGCCCAAATGACCCTTCATCGTAGGAGAAAATAAAGATGATGGGACAGGATATCATTTCAAAATTTTGCTTGAGGAAGCCCTCACGTAACAGAGGAACGAGATGATGGATAGTTTCACGTAAATCCTTCGGCGGCTACCAACAAGCGACACATCTTCCTCGAGCGGAGGCGCCGCCCCCTCAAGGTACAAATCAACTTCGATATTCCTATATGTGAAGGTTAGATAGACGCGGATGCTGTAGAAAAGTGGTTGAATCTACTAGAAGGGTATTTTTCTATCCATAACTTTTCAAATAGAGAAAAAATTACTTTTTCACTCCTCAAAGCCATTCCCCATGACAAAGATTGGTGGGAAACTTTCTATGAGCAAAAGGAAACAGAGGAACCCTCATTATTTAAAGTCACAACCACTTGAGAATCCTTCAGGGATGTTATTAAGGAACAATACTACCCTGTCGAAAGCTATGATGACTTGTATACCAAATGGACCACACTGCGGCAAGAAAGAGACCAAGCAGTGCCAGATTTCACAAATATCTTCCATACCCTACGCACCAAGATGGGTATCAAAGATTTAGAGAGACATCTGGTACTCAAGTACTACGGTGCTCTGCATAGATACATCCAGACCAAAATGGAATTTATGGACATCTCATCCTTGGGCGCGGCCTATCAATATGCCGTCAAAATCAAGTAAAAGCTCAAACAAAAGACGTGACAATTTGGGTCTGGGAACCCCTCGTAGAAAAATCCGAGAAAGGGTGGCTCCAACCTACAGAAAAAAGGGCAGAGAAAAGATGGACAGTATTAGGAAAACCAGTCCAAGCTGCAAGCAAAGGACATCGGAAAGACAAACAAGGATACCAGGAAGTGGTGCGACTTCCATAAGAGCCCTTGGCATAACACTGTTGATTGTCGCTCAAAGCAGTCATTGGTGGCTGAAGTGAAAGCCTCTGAATCAAATGCGAGTTCTAACTCTGAGTCAGAACCAGAAAGGGGAAGACGGATCATTGACATGAAGCCGAGTGCCAATGTTGCTACCACTAAGCTCCAGCCTAATGAACCAAATGAGCTAGAAGAAGGCGAGTGCCTTTTCCATTCACAGATGTGGGTGAAAGGCAACTCATTGCAATTCATCATTGATAGTGGTAGCCAGAAGAACCTCATCTCAACAGAGGTCGTCAAGTGGCTGGACCTGCCGACAATGTCGCACCCGCAGCCCTACACCATTGGATGGCTCCGCCAAGGAAGCGATCTCCACGTTAGCCAACAGTGTTGACTGTCATACGGCATCAAGCCCTTCAAAGACGAGGTATTGTGTGATGTTGCTCCTATCTAAGTTTGTAATATTCTTTTGGGCCAACCTTATTTATGGAAACGCAATGATATCCCTCCTAGTGTTATTTTCGTGATCTCTGCCAAGCAATGTAGGAAGGTCATCTCTCAGACCGGGAAATTTGTCTTCTTCATGATTCACTCTCAGAGTAAGAGAAAGATCGCAGCCACATCCAGGGCCTCTGCGGTTGATCTCTCCACACAACAGAAGCAAGTGGATAAGGTTGTGGAAGAACACTCAAATGTCTTCTCCTCTCCTACCATGGTACCTCTGCACTGCCAGGTCAAGCATCCCATCGATCTAACCCCAGGCGCACCGCTACCCAATGGGACGATCTATTGCCGCTCTCTGTTAGAAAATAAGGAGATCAAGAGGCAGATCCAACAGCTTCTCCACAAGGGGCACATCCGTCCCATCTCATCGCCTTGTGGGAGCCCAATCGTACTGGTGTAGAAGAAAGATGGGACCTGGAGGGTCTGCATTGATTACCGGACCCTGAATAAAATCATAGTCCGAAACTGGTACCCAATTCCCCGAATTGACGACCTCCTTGATCAGCTCAAGGGGGGAAAATACTTCAGTAAGATTGATCTAAAGTCTGGCTACCACCAGGTCCCAATAGAACATACATATGTATGGAAGACAGCCTTCAAGTCAAAAGAAGGTCTTTTTGAATGGTTGGTCGTGTCCTTTGGTTTGACAAATGCTCTAGCAACTTTTATGAGGATGATGGATGATATCCTGTGACCTTTCACCAGTACTTTTGTAGTGGTGTATCTACATGACATCCTCATCTACAGCAATACTTGGGCGGAACACTTGCAACATATTCAGCAGGTTTTGCACACCCTACGGCAACACAAACTATATGCAAACTTGGAAAAATGCTCCTTCGGCATGGACGGCATGGACAGGGTCCACTACTTAGGCTACATCATTGATCAGCATGGTACATCCATCCAAGATCCAGGTCATCCGTGACCGGCCAGCCCCAACCACACTCTCTTAGCTTCGGAGCTTCTTGGGCCTCGCCAATTTATATCGCAAGTTCGTGTTGGGATTCTCTCATATCGCATGGGCCCTCAGCCAAGTAACCAAGGGTGGAAGTAAGGAAAAATTTGTGTGGGGCCTGTCCCAAAAACAAGCCTTCAATGAATTGAAGCAACGCTTGTGCTCATTCCCGGTACTTTCATTATCGGACCTGCAGCATCCCTTTGAGATCGAGACAGATGCTTCAAACTATGTTGTGGGCGTCGTTCTCACTCAACATGGCCACCCCGTGGTGTATCATAATGAGACGCTATCAGATGTTGTCCGTAAGTAGCCTACTTACGACAAAGAAATGTACTCCATTGTGCAAGCCTGCCACCGGTTAAGACATTACATTCTAGGGAAGGAGATAGTCATCCACATTGATCACAAGACACTAAAATTCATGTAGACCGAAGGAAAATTGTAGAATGACCGCCATCAGAAATGGTCCACATGCTTACAGTAGTTCCACCTCAACATCAAGTATAAAACATGAAGTACCAACCGATTTGTCAATTTCCTCAGCCGACCTCTAGTCGCGTCACTCACCACGGTGCTAGACTCTTGCGGCCATGAGACCTCTGGATGGCCCCACCTCTATGAGACAAACCCTGACTTCTCCACCACCTACCAAACGTTGGGAGCAAACTTAGTGGTCGCTAATTTCCATCTTCAGGATGGGTTGTTGTGTCGTCTGGGCCATCTCTGCATTCCATCAAGTGAGTGTGTGAATCTCATCTAGGAATCTCACTACAGTCGGGTGGCAGGACACTTTGGCGTCAAAAAGACAGTGGCAGTGCTGCAAAAACATTTCTACTGGTCGAAACTTCGATAAGATGTCGGCAAGTATATCAGGTCCTGCACCGCCTGCACTATTTCCAAACCAACCACTAAGAAACAGGGCATGTACACCCCTCTTCCTACTCCTGATAAGTCGTGGGAGTCCATATCCATGGACTACATGTCAAGCCTCCCGTCCACCAAGAGGGGCAGTGACTGTGTTTTTGTGGTTGTTGATTGCTTTTCCAAGATGGCGATTATGCCCACCTGCAAGAAGAACATCACTGCAGAGGCCACTTCCAAGATCTTCTTTGAACACGTCTAGGTACACTTTGGGATCCCAAAAACCATTGTCTTAGATCGGGACAGTTGGTTCCTCAACACATTCTGGTCGAGCCTCTGGTCACTGTTGGATACCAAGCTCACCAAATCCACTGCCTTCCACCCCCAGACAAATGGTCAAACTGAGGTCGTCAATTGGATGATGGTACATATCCTGCGCATGTACAATTCCAAGCACCCCCGCACATGGGATGAGAGTCTTCCCTATGTCCAGCATAGCTACAACCGAGCCCTGCATAGCTCAACTGGACACGGGCCCTTTCAGGTAGGGTTGGGATTCCAACCATTGGGCCCCATGGATGTTGCACTACCACTGGAGAACACCTCAGCCGACTCATCCCCTACTCCACCAGAAGCTGACAAAGCCAGACGGTTCATTGAGAGGATCCATCACATCTACCAACAGGTTCAGGATATTTTACAGAAGTCTAATTCCAAGTACAAGTAGCGCCATGATCAACACTAGGTGCCACATAAGTTTCAGGTGGGCGACAAAGTTTGGTTGCACTTGCAGAAAGAACACCTTAGAGGGCCCCATCAGAAGCTTCGCCCACTCTAGTATGGGCCATACACCATCACCAAGGTTGTGGGTGACAATGCTTTTGCGCTCAATG
Source organism: Picea engelmannii (assembly GCA_009831015.1). Classification (NCBI taxonomy): domain Eukaryota; kingdom Viridiplantae; phylum Streptophyta; class Pinopsida; order Pinales; family Pinaceae; genus Picea; species Picea engelmannii. Next base: position 18,380 of record ML825822.1, on the reverse strand, counting down.
TTCCACCTTTCCTTGGCCTGCACCCAATCTTCAACGTGGCTCTCCTTTGGCCATATTTCCCACCATTATGGGAAACCTCAGAGATAGTAGAGTAGTTGACGCCAACATAACTCAACCTTGACTACATGCAACAAGCATCCAGTGATTAGATTGTGGACACACAGATCAAGGGCACATGATAGCAAAGGATCCAGCTTTATCGAGTTGTCAAAACAGGGCAACTCCTGCACCAAGGCAAGTGGCTCACCTGAGGACAAATTTAGAAAAACTTTCCTCATCTGATGGGGGAACTCAATGCAATGGATACCATTGCTTCCTAAGGGGGGAGGATTGATCCATATGGATGTTGGTGGCCTCCCACCTATTCCAACTAGTTCATTTTGGCAGTTTGGCAGTTTTTTTCCTAGTTTTCAGGTCCCTGACTTGCGAGGCCATTTTGAGGCCCTAAAATACGTTTTTAGAGATCGACATAGTCAAATTTTCCTTTTAGTAGATTGCACCAAAATGTGTAGTCCTCAGATAGACCTTTCCAACGGTCTATCGTGCGCCTAAAACGGAGATTGTATACAAAAGTTACGACCCCGAGAAGTCGACTGACTAACTTACCCAAACGGGGCCCACATGACTTTTGGCGCTTCATCTCCTAGGGTTAGGTTTTTGGATTTCTAGGGTTTTTGACATTCCTGTTTATTGTAAAAATGTCTTCAGAGCCTCATTGTAATGATCTTCTTGCGAATGACTGCAGTTGTCACATCTCTTCTCAGAGATAATCTACCACCATTCCAACAAGCTTGTTTTCCGCTGCATTTTACAGTTTCAACTTATTTCCTTATTGAATAGAAAACCAACTTGACTGTATCTCTGTTATTATGTGTTAATCATATTTTAATAATCTGTATTCATTTCATTCTGCTCATAAAATCTGGATCAGTGGTATCAGAGCGGTCTTCTCCTTGTCGTCTTAATGCATGTCCCCAATGAGGTTGGGGTACAAAGAATTGGGTCTCGACCTTGTTTCTCTAGAGGACAAAAGCTCTCACACGCCCAAACGACCTCTCATGGCAGGAGAAAATAAATATGATGGGACAGGAGATCCTTTCAAAATGTTGCTTGAGGAATCCCTCACACAACAAAGGAACAAGATGATGGATAGTTTCACGCAAATCCTTTGGCGGCTACCAACAAGCGATGCATCTTCCTCGAGCGAAGGCGCCGCCCCCTTAAAAGTACAAATCAACTTCGATATTCCTATATTTGAAGGTCAGATAGACGTGGATGTTGTAGACAAGTGGTTGAATCTACTAGAAGGGTATTTTTCTGTACATAACTTTTCAAATAGAGAAAAAATTACTTTTTCTCTCCTCAAAGTTGTCCCCCATGTCAAAGATTGCTGGGAAACTTTTTGTGAGCAAAAGGAAACGGAGGAACCCTCATTATTTACATTCACGGCCAGATGGGAATCCTTTAGGGACACTATTAAGGAACAATACTACCCTGTCAAAAGCTATGATGACTTGTATACCAAATGGACCACACTGCGGCAAGAAAGAGACCAAGCAGTGCCAGATTTCACAAATATCTTCCATACCCTGGACACCAAGTTGGGTATCAAAGATTCAGAGCGACATCTGGTGCTCAAGTACCATGGTTATCTACATAGATACATCCAGACCGAAATGGAATTTATGGACATCTCGTCCTTGGGCGTGGCCTATTGATATGCCGTCAAAATCGAGCAGAAGCTCAAACAAAAGACGCGACAATTTGGGCCTGGGAACCCCTCGCAGCAAAAGCCAGGAAAGGGCGGCCCCAACCTATAGAACAAAGGACAGAGAAAAGATGGACAGTATCAGGACAACAATTCCAAGTTGCAAGAAAAGAAGGACACTGGAAAGACAAAGAAGGATATTGGGAAGTGGTGCGACTTCCATAAGAGCCCTTAGCATAACACTGTTGATTGTCGCTCAAAGCAGTCGTTGGTGGCTGAAGTGAAAGCCTCTGCATCAGATGTAGGTTCTGACTCTGAGTCAGAACCAGAAAGAGGAAGATGGATTGTTGATGTGGAGTTGAATGCCACCGTTGCTACCACCAAGCTCCAGCCTAATGAACCAGACGAGCCAGAAGAAGGCGAGCGCCTTTTCCATTCAAAGATGTGGGTAAAAGGCACCCCGCTGCACTTCATCATTGATAGTAGTAGCCAGAAGAACCTCATCTCAGCAGAGGTCTTCAAGAGGCTGGACCTGCCAACAAAGCTGCACCCGCACCCCTACACCATTGGATGGCTATGCCAAGGAAGCGATCTCCGCGTCAGCCAACAGTGTTGACTGTCCTACGGCATCAAACCCTTTAAAGATGAGGTATTGTGTGATGTTGCTCCTCTCAAAGTTTGTAATGTTCTTTTGGGCCAACCTTACTTATGGAAACGCCATGATGTATATGAGTCTAGGCCTCGTAGTGTTATTATTACTTTGAATAAGAAATTGTACAGGATACCCGAGGCAGTCCCTCCTAGTGTTGTTTCCTTGATCTCTTCCAAGCAATGCAGGAAGGTCATCACTCAGACCGGGAAATTTTTCTTCTTCATGATTCACTCTCAGAGTAAGAGAAAGATCGCAGCCACATCCAGGGCCTCTACGGCCGATCTCTCCACACAACAGAAGCAAGTGGATAAGGTCATGGAAGAACACTCAAATGTCTTCTCCTATCCTACCGGGGTACCTCTGCACTACCAGGTCAAGCATCCCATCGATCTAACCCCAGGTGCACCGCTATCCAATGGGCCAGTCTACCACCACTCTCTATTAGAAAATGAGGAGATCAAGAGGTAGATCCAAGAACTTCTCCACAAGGGACACATCCATCCCAGCTCATCACCTTGTGGGATCCCAATCGTACTGGTGCAGAAGAAATACGGGACCTAGCAACTCTGCATTGATTACCAGGCCCTGAATAAAATCACAGTCCGGAACCGATAACTGATTCTCTAAATCGACGACCTCCTTGATCAGCTCATGGGGGACAAATACTTCAGTAAGATTTATCTGAAGTCTGGCTACCACCAAGTCCCAATAGAACATATAGATGTATGGAAGACTGCCTTCAAGTCAAAAGAAGGTCTTTTTGAATGGTTGGTCATGGCCTTTGGTTTGACAAATGCTCCAACAACTTTTATGAGGATGATGGATAATATCCTGCAACCTTTCACCAGTACTTTTGTAGTGGTGTATCTGGATGACATCCTCATCTACAGTAAGACTTGGGCGGAACACTTGTAGCATATTCAGCAGGTTCTGCACACCCTGTTGCAGCACAAACTATATGCAAACTTTGAAAAATGCTCCTTCCTCATGGACAGGGTCCACTAATTAGGCTATATCGTTGATCAGCATGGTGTGCATGTGGATCCAGCCAAGATCCAGGTCATCCAGGACTAGCCAGCCCCAACCACACTCTCTGAGCTTCGAAGCTTCTTGGGCCTCGCCAATTTCTATCGCAGGTTCGTGTTGGGATTCTCTCATATCGCATGGGCCCTCAACCAAGTAACCAGGGGTGGTGGTAAGGAAAACTTTGTGAGGGGCCTGTCCCAAAAATAAGCCTTCGATGAATTGAAGCAGCTCTTGTGCTCATCCCTGGTACTTTCATTACCGGACCTACAACATCCCTTTGACATCAAGATAGATGCTTCAGACTACGTTGTGGGTGTCATTCTCACTCAACATGGCCACCCCGTGGCGTATCATAGTGAGACGCTATCAGATGTTGTTCGTAAGTACCCTACTTACGACAAAGAAATGTACTCCATTGTGCAAGATTGCCGCCAGTGGAGACATTACATTCTGGGGTAGGAGACAGTCATCCACACTGATCATAAGCCACTACAATTCATGCAGACCCAAGGCAAATTGCAGAATAACCACCATCAGAAGTGGTCCACATACTTACAGTAGTTCCACCTCAACATCAAGTATAAAACAAGAAGAACCAACCGAGTTGCCAATTGCCTCAGCCGACCTCCAGTCGTGGCACTCACCACAGTGCTAGACTCTTGTGGCCATGAGACCTCTAGATGGCCCCACCTCTATGAGACAGAACCTGACTTCTCCACCACCTACCAAATGTTGGGAGCAAACTCAGTGGTCACTGATTTCCATCTTCAGGATGAGTTGTTGTGTCATCTGGTCCATCTCTTCTTTCCATCAAGCGAGCACGTGAAGCTGATCTGGGAAGCTCACTACAGTCGGGGGACAAGACACTTTGGCGTCGAAAAGACAGTGGCAGTGCTGTAAAAATATTTCTACTGGCCGAAACTTTGACAGGATGTCGGCAAGTATATCAGGTCCTGCACCGCCTATGCTATTGCCAAATCGACCACTAAGAAATAGGGCCTGTACACCCCTCTTCCTACTCCTAACAAGCCATGGGAATCCATATCCATGGACTACATGTCAAGCCTCCCGTCCACCAAGAGGGGCAATGACTGTGTTTTTCTAGTTGTTGATCACTTTTCCAAGATGGCGATTATGGCCACCTGCAAGAAGAACATCACTGTAGAGGCCACTACCAAGCTCTTCTTTGAACACGTTTGGGTACACTTTGGGATCCCAAAAACCATTGTCTCAAATCAGAACAGTTAGTTCCTCAACACATTCTAGTCGAGCCTCTGGTCACTGTTGGATACCAAGCTCACCAAATCCACTGCCTTCCACCCCCAAATAAATGGCCAAACTGAGGTCGTCAATCATATGATCGTACATATCCTGCGTAGGTACAATTCCAAGCACCGACACACATGGGATGATAATCTTCCCTATGTCCAGCATAGCTACAACCGAGCACTGCATAGTTCAACTCGACATAGCCCCTTTCAAGTGGGGTTGGGATTCCAACCATTGGGCCCCATGGATGTTGCACTACCATTGGCGAACACCTCGGTCAACTCGTCCCCTGCTCCACCAGAAGCTGACAAAGCCACTCGGTTCATTGAAAGGATCCATCACATCAACCAACAGGTTCAGGATATTTTAGAGAAGTCCAATGCCAAGTACAAGCAGTGCCATGATCAACACTGGGTGCCACATAAGTTTCAGGTGGGTGACAAAGTTTGGTTGCACTTGCAGAAAGAACGCCTTACAGGGCCCCATCAGAAGCTTCGCCCACTCTGGTATGGGCCATACACCATCACCAAGGATGTGGGTGACAATGCTTTTGTGCTCAACATTCCCCCTTTCCTTGGCCTTCACCCAGTCTTCAACGTGGCTCTCCTTCAGCCATATTTCCCACCATTATTGGACACCACAGAGATAGTAGAGTAGTTGACACCACCAAAACTCAACTCTGACTACATGCAACAGGAATCTAGTGATCAGATTGTGGAAACACAAATCAAGGGCACCCGACAGCAAAGGATCCATCTTTATCGAGTTGTCAAAGTAGGGCAGCTCCTGCACCAAGGCAAGTGGTTCACCCGGGGCCAAATTCAGCAAAAATTTCCTCATCTGATGGGGGAACTCAATGCAATGGAGACCATTGCTTCCTAAGCGGGGAGGATTGATCCATATGGATGTCGGTGGCCTCCCACCTATTCCAATTGGTTCATTTTGGCAGTTTGGCAGTTTTTTTCCTAGTTTTCAGGTCCCTGACTTGCGGGGCCATTTTGAGGCCCTAAACAACGTTTTTAGAGATCGGCACAGTTGAAAATGCCCTTTAATAAATCAAACTTGTATATCGAACCAAAATGTGTAGTCCTCGAATAGACCTTTCCAACGGGCTATCGTGCGCCTAAAACGGAGATCGTATGCAAAAGTTACGACCCCGGGAAGTCGACCGACTAACTTACCCAAACGAGGCCCACATGACTTTTGGCGCTTCATCTCCTAGGGTTAGGTTTTTGGATTTCTAGGGTTTTTGACATTCCTTTTTATTGTAAAAAGGCCTTAAGAGCCTCATTGTAATGATCTTCTTGCAAATGAGTGCAGCCGTCACATCTCTTCTCAGAGATAAGCCGCCACCATTCCAGCAAGCTTGTTTCCCGCTACATTTTACAGTTTCAGCTTATTTCCTTATTGAATAGAAAACCAGCTTTACTGTATCTCTGTTATTATGTGTTAATAATCTTTTAATAATTTGTATTCATTTCGTTCTACTCATAAAATCCAGATCACAGAAGTTCATGACTTCGAGACTTTGGGGCTTTGGTGGTCCAAGTAATTGTTGCTCCAATTTTCACAGAAGTTGGTCAACACCGAAGTGGTCAACATGGAAGTGCTTATGCTATCCTTCCACTTGGCTTAGATTAGTGGTTCTAACTGATCTGATGGTTGCAATTACTCCTGAAAATTATTATCAACTAACAAGAATCTTTTGGAGTTTTACTGTGGGGATTTCAATCCCGATAGCGTTTATGTAGTGTGTTATCCCTTCTGGGCTTCGGGTTAATGTTCTTCTATTGATATGTTCATCGTTATTTCTCCTAAAATTTTAATAACTATTTGTTCATTCTTTTATGCATTGATTTTCAGTCGCTAACTCTCCTGAGCTCTTAATTCCTTGTGCTTCGTTACTCCTTTTGTACATGGATTCTCTGCATGCTACCTCTCCTAAGCATTAGAGTCATAGGATCATTATCGATCCTATCGTGATCAACAATGATCACAAATTTCTTATGCCACAAGGTGATCTTCCTTTTCTTTTGATTATTGTACATGTTGGACTCATGTTGCCATCAATGACGGCACATAATCAATAATGCCAACAATCTCCCCCTTTGTCATTGATGGCAACATATCTGTAAAACAAAATGAGTTTGTATCTTTGCTCCCCCTATCACCGATCTCCTTTTCTATCTAATGCCAAAAAATTTTATGCTTAAATTTGTTTTACTACTTCTCTCCTCCTTTGACATCAATGACAAAGAGTGAGGCTCTGACTATTTTTCTCCTCCTATTAATTTACTAACTGCTTATCTCAGTTCATTGGGATATTTGAGTTCAAATAGGTAGTTTTCTTGATACCAGCTTGTAGTGATACCAATTTGTAGTGATCAAGTATTTTAAACCTAATCTAATTACTTTCTTATTTGATAACCAAAATACTCCCCCTGAGTTTTTATTGTCTTTCCTTTGTCAAACAGGACAAGGGTATGAATCTTACTAATCTTCTTGATATGCTTCTTATTCTTTGAATATCTATTGAGATACCAATTGATCTAATATAAATTTTGTTATCAATTGATCTTTCCTAATATCAATCGATCTTTGTTGATTGATACGCCTTGAACATCTCTGCTACTTTTTCTCTTCTCCCCCCTTTTTTAACAAAAATGACAAAAAGGATATTGTTCCCTCTAAGGTTATACTCCCCCTAAGGCGATGCTCTCCTTTTTCCATTTTCTCCTTATTGTATTCTACAACTCCCCCTATAAATGATTTTTCTTTCTTTGGCTAAAGGGTTATGACATCATCAGGATTGTGTCATATTCTTCTATACAAATTTCCATTTCTTGAGCTTGATCTATTTCATATTGAATTTCACATTCCTTATTAGGAATTTCACCCATCATTTTCTTGTTATTAATTTCTTCATTTTCACGTGCAAGATCATCTTTCTTGCTTTCTCCTTCAGATTTTCTTTTACATGTCTTTCTATGAGATATTCTACTTTTTGGACCTTTTCTTTCTAATTGTGTTTTTGGAGATTTATCATATCCTTTCTTCTTCCAAATTTTATTAGGTTTTCTCCTTGACTTGAATGACTTATTTAAGGATTGAATTTTTGAACTGCTACAACTTTGGGATTTGTGCCCAAACCTATCACAGTTGTAACATCTCATTGTATGACAAAATTTTGTTGTGTGCCCAACAAAATTGCATCTCCAACATCTAATTGAGTTTTTGGATTTTCTTGTATATTCTTTCTCTATTTTCTTGCAATCCATTGCTTTATGGCCAAATTTATGACAAGAAAAACAATAGTCATTGAAGGTGTTTCCATTCTTGAATTTATTTTGGCTTGAGAGATCTGTCTTTTGATTTTCTTGTTTCTTTTTACTTATATAGCTTCCTTCCTTAACAAAGTTCATGGTTTGTAATCGGTTTGTGATTGCACCTTTTCCTTTTGAGAAGGATGATCCTTTCTCATGTTTGTAAATGGTGCTCCACTTGTCACTGTCTTCTTTCTTATTGTATCCAAGACCAGTTTTGTCATGAGTTAATCTTTGACTGTTCCAAATCTTATCTAAAATAGCTGAGCTATTCTAGAATTTGACAATTTTATTTGTCTTTTCATTCATCTTTTTTAGATTGACCATTTCCAATTTCGACATGTGACATGTCTCTTCCTTTTTAGTTAATTGAATCTGCAGGGCTTCTTCCACTTCCTTAGCATGTTCAAGTTGAGTCTGTAGATTGATGACTATTTCTTCTGTCTCATCCAAGACTTCTTTATATTTAATATTTTTTTCATATGTCTTCAACTCTTCCATATCTTTTGTTAGATCAAAAACTTTAGTTTTGAATCTTTAGATTTCTTCCTTGTTTTCTAGTTGATTCCTTTTGAGTTCGATGGCTTCCAATTCTAACCTGTGGCATGATTCTTCCCTTTTAGTTAATTGGATCTTTTGGGCTTCTTCCTTTTTGTTAGCTTCTTCAATTTGAGTCATTAGATTTGCATTATTACTTTCATTTATCTTTTTGAAGTTAATGATTTCCAATTCCAACATGTGGCAAGAATTTTCTTTCTTAGTTAATTAGATCTCCAGTACTTCTTCACTTTCTTTAGTTTCCTTAAGCTGAATTTTTATATTGTTAACCAATTCTTTTGTTTATTTTAGTACTTATTTTCTTTTATTTTCATGTGTCTTTAATTCTTCCATCTCTTCTGTTAGATTAACAACTTCGGTTTTCAATCTTTTGATCTCTTCTTCTTTGTTTTCTAACTGAATCTTTTGCTCGTGCTCTTCATGGTTAGATTGATCTAACTGTTCTAGTAGCAACATATATTTTTGTTGAAGTTTCTTCAACTCTTCTAGAGTGCACATAGTTGTGTACTCAATATTGTCAAGGTCCTCCACGGGAACTTTAATATGTATACAATTTATTGGTTCCATACAAATATCTTCTATTGCAACTGTAACATCAGTCTCAAGATTATGTAATTTTCCTTTAGTGATTACTGAGGTATGCCTTAATTTCTTGATGAGGTTGTCTTCTTCATTTCTAAATGAGGTTTGCATCAAAACCTACATTTCATTCTAATTAGAAATCTCTTTCTCCATATTATGTTCTTCAATCTGATTGAAATTCTCCTTTTCTTTATCTTGTTCCTTATTTGGATAGAATTATATTCTTCTGAGTTTTGTTCTTTATTCTGACAAGAATCCTCTTTATCTGAGTCTTGTTCCTTACTTTGATAGGATTTCTCTTCTTCTTGTGCTTCATTCTAACAATTATTTTCTAGGTGGAGCCATAATTCTTTAGATGATTTGTTGTGCCTCATATTTTCTTTGACTTGGTCTAACAATCCATCATGGATTACTTTTAAGGCTAATGAATTGTTTCTCCTTGCTTCCTTTGCAGTTTTGGATTTGATTTTTGAAGTAGTTAAGTGCCGGGGCATACTTACTACCGAATCCCAAACTCCAGATCCTCTTGACTTTATATATCTTTTCATATTTATCCTCCATGGAGATTAATTTGTTCCATCAAATAAGGGAGCTTCATTTGTGGAGATAACAATTTTTCCACCCATTTCTTCATAATCTACCTTCCAATGTTTAAGTTGTGCTGAAGGCACCCTCTCTGATACCAATTGTTGAAATGTACACTTGACACTGAGAGGGGGGGGATGAATCAATGTCACAAAACTTTGGACAATTTTCAACTTTTCATAAATTAATTGAACAACGTATATTTATTTCATTTTCTCAATCGATATATAAAAGAATAAATATTTATTTATTTATTTAACTTGAATGAATACATAAGATCAAACTTTGAATATCTTTGACTTCAAACAACTATGAGATACCCAGCTCTATGTTACAAGACCCAGCTTGTAGTTCTCAGATCCAACTGAGAAACGAGGAATCCAACCCTCATAACAAGTCCCAACTTGTTGATCTCATATCCAATTAAGATGTGAGTAATCCAATATCCATACAAGACCCAACTTGTAAACAGGCACCAACCTGATAGAATGAACCTTCATTCAACCTATTATATATAAATATATATATTTCAACAAATTCAACTACATATTTTGTTCACCGTACTTATTTGTTTATATAGTCTTCCAACTGGTGTGAATTTGAAACATTGTATCTTTTGATAACCATTGTACCTTTTCATTTAAATGATAATATTAAACTTCAAATAATATTATTTTTCCTTTTTATTCTTTATTCATAATGCTCATGATTTAACTATCTTTTAATCATGACTGTGTATCGGTTCATGTGTCCTCGTGAGTTGATCATAGATATGGATTGACTCATTATATCTTCCCATTCTTCAGTTGTGTCCTCAATTCGCCAACAGATCATATTTGAGCTTTTATTGATTCTCTGTATTGTTATGGTGTTAATTCTCTATCAAATTACTCTACCAACCTTGAGTTGTTACAAAAAGAAATATGTATGAGGTGCTTCTTTCAACCCAATGTTCAAATGACCGTGAGCTCAAAACCATGGGCCTATCCATTTAAGCATTTGTTCCTAACGCTTTCTTATTCCGCCCCTATTCTTCTACGTGGGACCGTATTCAAGAGTCTAAGGGCTTATTACTTCTAGCCCCTTTAGCTTCTTTACCTTATCACTTGATCGGTGTTGGAACCAGGTTCTTCGGTACTTCTTCCTTCAGGACTTTGGTCTTTTGCAATCATTCAATCCTCCTAAAGTATATTTCTCTGAAGTGTGTATATTGTATTTACTAGCAGATTAGACGGTCAATATTAATCTTTTTCTTGGATGGATGATCCTAGCTTATATAGAGGCTTCAAACAAATCGACGGTCAAGACTTAATCTGCAGTTGAGTGGACAATTCTCGTTCACTTCGGGACTTCTATATGACCACATACGGTGGCTAGGTGTTAAGCCAAACATGTGCTTAATCACTTATCAAAATCAACGGTAGTGTTTTAATTGGATGTTGAGATGGATGTTTGTTATTTACTCCAGAACTTCACGACTTTGAGAGTTTTTTCTCTTTATCAACTTCCAATTTCTCCCAGACTAAATTTCACCAAAGTGTGTATACTCTATTAATCTTGAGTTGACGTGTGTCCATAAAATTCAATGGTCCAAATCTTATTTTGGAGCTTTAGTACTCTGGATTGCTAGAACTCTGAAGTAGTTCAATACCTCTGGAGTGATAACCTACCGAATAAGTCATAAAGAGGTGGTGACTACTTGTTTCGGTTGACACATTCGCTTATGCTATTCTTCCACTGTACTTGATCAATGGTCGAGAATGCTCCTGAATTAGATCAATGATTAGCGTTACTTTGTGATTTATGCTTACTTTATCCTTCCACTACACTTGATCTAACGAACATGATTCATCCTAGAGGATCTTAGATCAATGACCAACATTAGTTCATGACTTCGCACTTCAGCACTTCGGGCAGTTTCTAGTGGTAGACATTGGTTTTCCCCGAAGTACATACTCCCGGAGTGATGTAGCTTGTAGATGTGGAACTGGTTGAGTGGTTTCCACGTGTCACTTAGATTCATGACTTACGCATACCTAAAATTCCAACTGGACCTTGACACTTGCCACCATCTGAATGTGTCGTGTGTCCTTGGTGACGTGGATCTCCTGATGTGTCACATGTCCTCCTCCCGGATCTAACAATCGTGATTAAATCGATCATGAAGATAGATGTCAAGGAAGAATTGTGGAGTCTCAACTAGCATGATGTTTAAACCATTTCCCGAATTCCACAATATAAAATGCTTGTTGATAGTGGGATCGATATCAACCATTGATCTATTTGTAGGTGACAATCGACGGTCTGCATGGATTGTAGAACAGAAACTTGCGCAATCGTTAACTCAACCCTTTGATCCTGCAATGGCTCCCCGTCGTTGATCTACCCTTACTAAGATCTTACGGTCAGGACTTAATCATATGTTGACCCGACAGTCCTCCTCTGCAACTCCCAGATATGACGGTTATCATATTTCACTCTAGATCAACATTTGTCGTGACTTTAGGGCTTCGGCCTTCGAGTACACTTACCTGTTCTAGTCTCTTTTTCTCTAGAGTGGTTAGCATCGAAGTTGACCAGTTTCATCCTTGGTGTGCTCTGAATAGATCAACGGTTGACAAGATTTCCCTGCTCTTCCTCTAATCCGACAGTTGATGGAAGTTCATGACTTCGGGACTTCGGGGCTTCGATGGTCTAGGTAATTGTTGCTCCAATTTTCACTAGAGTTGGGCAGCGTCGAAGTGGTCAACATGGAAGTGCTTACGCTATGCTTCGACTTGGCTTAGATCAGTGGTTCTAATTGATCTGATGGTTGTGATTACTCCTGAAAATTATTATCAAGGGACAAGAATATTTTGGAGTTTTACTGTGGGGATTTCAATCCCAATAGCGTTTTTGTAGTGCATTCTACCTTCTGAGCTTTGGGTTAAAGTTCTTCTGATGATCTGTTCGTCATTATTTCTCTTGATATTTTAATAACTATGTGTGCATTCTTTTATGCATTGATTTCCAGTCGCTAAGTCTCCTGAGCTCTTAATTCCTTGAGCTTTGTTACTCCTTTTGTACATGGATTATCTACATGCTACCTCTCCTGAGCTTTAGAGTCATAGGATAATTGTTGATCCTATCGTGATCAACAGTGATCACGAATTGCTTCTACCACAAGGCGATCTTCCTTTACTTCTAATTACTGTACATGTTGGACTCATGTTGCCATCATTGACAACACATAATAAATAATGCCAACAATATTGTGCCTTAGTAAAAGTTGGCCCTATTGTGCCTTGATATTTAATTCATGTAAATTAAGAGGGTAAAGTGATAGGTCATCCCAAGCCTAATTATAGGCTGGCCAGACCACTATTTATAAGAGAGGCAAGTGCCTCATTTGGACACACACAACATCTAGCTCTGCAGTGCGTAAGTCTTGGAGGAGACGATGTTGCAACTGGGGGTGACGTCAAGGAGGGTTTTTGGTCTATCTCTTGGTATTTATTGGTAAAGTGGTGCACTACTCTTCCTAGTGAAGGAGTAGAGGAGGATATTTTGTTCGGTCTTTGGTCTATCTATATTGAGGAAGTTTTTGTTGGGTTTTCTCCCCCATGAGGGTTTCCCAGGATAATCTGTGTGTCTCTATTGTTTTTGTGATTGCCTTTCTTTTAGTGATCTTATTTATGCAGCTATGTGCTAAATGAATATAATAATAAAGAAGAACTGTAATTGCTAGTTGTATAAGTAAAAAATTCAACAATTTGTCTATTAGCCACAAATCCTCCTTGATTTGGAAAGATTAAAGAGTTCGGGTAGGGTTTCAACCGATTTGCTATAATTTTAGCCATTATTTTATAAGACACGTTGCATAAGGATATTGGGTAAAATGTTTCAAATGAAGAGGCCCTCTTTTCTTTTGGAATAAGAGCTAAGAAAGAAGAATTGGTAGCTCCCCCCATCCGATGGGATTTCTGCACATATTGAATCATCCTGATTAGATCAAATTTTATAATGTGCCAGCATCTTTTGTAGAAACCGATGGTAAACTCATGAGGCCCATGTGTTGTATTTGAATTAAATTGATGAATGGTTGTAAATATTTCTTCCTCTGATATTGTTCTGTTCAATTCCTTATTGTCCCCCTATGATATTTTCTTTTGGATATGAGATATGAATTTCTCACACAATCCTTCATCCAAGCTACTATCCTCTACATATAACTTACTGAAATGAGTAGTAGCCAAAAATTTTATCTCCTCAAAAGATGAAGTTACTTCTCTTGAGGGAGTTTTGATTTCCTCTACCCTATTCCTCCATTGTCCTACTCTTGCTTGCTTATGAAAAAAGGAGGTATTTGTATCCCAGTCCTTAAGCCAAAGACTTAAATATTTTAGCCTCTGCATTGTTTCTTCATCTTTTAAACACTTTAAGTAGGACTGATAGGCAATTTTCTCCTGTTGTAGAAGATCGGGTTGTACCTCTTGATTGTCTATTTTATTTTGTATCTCCTCCATTTTTTTATGGTGCCTCGTCACTTCTATATTCTTTGGGTGTGTTGAGGATTTTACCCAGTGCTTGATTGCTTCTTTAGTCAACTTTAATTTTTGTTCCCATATATAAACATGAGAACCTTTGATCCATTGGCTCCATGTTCTGGTAAGTAAAGGGGAAAAATCTAATTTTTCAATCCAAATGGGATTGAATTTGAATGGAATGGGACCCATATTTTCTTCTTTAACAAAGCTAAGAGTAATGGGTCGATGATCCAAGCTATCCCAAGGAATTATTTAGGAAGAAATATTTTCAGCTCGAGAAAAGAAGGAATTTCTTATAAGGAAGCGATTTAATCTTGCAGCAATGTGACCAGGACCCACTCTCCTGTTGTTCCAGGTGAAATGACCTTTGTTTGGCTGAACATCCACCAAATCTAACATCGGCATTAAATCTTCCATTTTTCCCTGGATGGATCCCGAACTATAGAACCCCCTCTTTTTTATTTTATATGGATTATGGTGTTAAAGTCCCCAACTATTATACAATTTTGTGTGAGCCCCATTCCCTCTAGGCCTAATAGAGACTCCCAACATTCTATTTTTTCCCAATAGGAATTTGGCATATATACATTAAAAACATGTAAGATCATACTTGTGGGAAGATGACTCAGTTTTACCATTATCCAATGTGATGCTTTGTGACTTTCTTCCAGCTGAAAGATATCAGCATTCCAGAAGGTGCAAATTCCCTCTGAGGCTCCTCTTGACCTTAGCGCAACTCCTTTACTTTTTTGCCATATATATTGCATTTCATTGAGAGTTTCAAACTTCCCTAATTTCGTCTCCTGGACCAGAAGGATCTGATTTTTTTCACTTCTAATCAATTTTATCATTGCTTCTTTCTTTTATTTACTACCTAATTCTTTGCAATTCCAAGAGACTAACTTCATTATTTACCTATTGATTTGGATGCCCCCCCTTTAGTGGGTTGAGATTGTGTTGCATTTTTTCCTAGTTGTCCATGCCCTTTCCCTTGCTTGATGTCCTTCTTGAGGATCCCTTCCAGAGTAGTTTGAATTCCAAGCTCTTTGTCCCTGTCAGCTTCATTTTTTCTTCTATTGTGATTGGATTTCCTTCCTACTTTCCTCCAAGTAACAATTTGCATCATTTATGGTTCTGATTCCTCCTCTGATTCTTCTAGATTTCCTTCCTCTTTCTCTAGAATCTCTTACTGAGAGAGGATAGGAGTGTTTCTTGGTGTAGAATCACCATTTTTGGATTGTGCAGATTGGGAGGGAATCTCCAAATTTTTTATTTTTATTTTTCTTCCCTTTACTTCCTTCTTCTAATTCCTTTTCCTTGTCCTTTTATTCTCCCATAGTTTCCTCTAAATTATCCAAGATTTCAAATGGGTTTCTGTTGGATTACTAAGAGGGGGGGTGAATCAGTAATAGAGCAATCTAATAAATTTTAAACATATAATATCAATGTAGCATTATCATCTAATAATTGCAGAATAAATAAACAATGAACAAATGAGCAAGCATACACATACACATTACACTAGTGTTTTTACATGGAAACCCAAAGTGGGAGAAAACAACGGAATGCTTTTTCTTATATGTATTGAAGAATTACATTCATTGGAAGCACCAACTTCCTTTGCTTTCCAGATGCAACTAGAAGGAGGCTCCAACCCCCTAGTTTCTCATGCTACAACCTGAGGGAAGCTCCAACTCCCCAATTCTCTGGCTACAACCAGAAGGAGGCTACAACCCCCTATGTTCTCTGGCTACAACCGAAAGGTGGCTACAATCACCTGTCCTTGCCCTGTCCAATCGCCCTGACGTAGAAGTACAATGATGAAACCACTATCACACTATCACTGTGAGATATACCATTATACAACTATACCAACCTGTACCACTGACTTGCAACCAACCTGTACCATTGACCTGCAACCAACCTGTACTAATGCCCTCTAATCAATCTGTACCTTAAACAAGTGCATCAACCATGCACCAACCTGTACCTCAACCTATAATCATCCTGTACCATAAAAAAGTGCATCAACCATGCACCAACCTGTACCAAACAACCTGTAATCAGACTGTACCATAAACAAGTGCATCAACCATGCACCAACCTGTACCTCAACATGTATCTGTAACATACCTCAACCAAAATACCTCATCAATTTCATCAATCTACAGTATCACTATCTAATGGTTGACATCAATGACAACCAACTATCCATCAACCTAAGACAATTGTCTGACAATCTCCCCCTTTGGCATTGATGGCAACTCTTAATCATGATACCATTCATGCTTATACTCCTCATCAATGTTTCTATCTCTCCCCCTTTGACATCAATGACAAAGGGTATCTCCCTTTGTGGCTACTCCCCCTGACTGAACTCTCCTTAGGGTTGCTCCCACTGTCTAAATGCCTTTGATTTTTCTTTATGTTTATAACCCTCGGATTACTCTCTCTCCCTTCATATGAATAATATCTCCCCCTTTGACAAAGGGTATCACTCTGAAGTCATATCGCTCATTATTCCCTTGTGACAATCGCTCCCCTTGGAAACATGCCTCTATTCTCTCTCTCCAAGCATTTACCTTTGCATCTGATAAATCTCTCCCCTTTGCCCTATTTATGGTGATTCCTCGTGTACATCTAAGACATATAAGATAAGAATTGAAAAGCATTCATTTTGGAGTAGAAATAACTCAGAGTCTCTGGCGAAGATACTCAAAGGCTTCCCGTGGAAGTGGTTTTGTAAATATCTCTGCCACTTGTTCTTTTGTTCCCACATATTCAACTCTGATGTTCTTTTCTGCAACCTGTTCCCGTAGAAAGTGATACTTGATTGGAATGTGCTTCGTCTTGAAGTGCATCACCGGGTTCTTTGAGATACTAATGGCGCTTGTATTATCACAATAAATTGGAATGGGTTCATCATGCTCAACCTGTATATCTATCAGAGTTTGTTTCATCCATAGAACATCTGTACAACATGTTGTTGCTGCAATATACTCTACCTCGGCTATAGATAAAGATATTGATTATTGTTTCTTGCTTAGCCATGATACTAAACACTCACCCAAGTAGAATGTTGCTCCACTGGTGCTTCGTCAGTCATCAATGCAACCTGCCCAATCTGCATATGTGTAGGCAATAAGTGATAGATTCCTTCCTTTTGGATACCATAATCCAAACTCTTATGTTGCTTTGAGATATCTGAAAATCCTCTTTATTGCTAATACATGTGATCCTTTGGTGCTGCTTGAAATCATGTCACCTGTCCAACTGCTTGCATTACAACTGGTCTGGATGTTGTCACATACAGTAAGCTACCAATCATTGACCTGTATTGCCTCTGGTCTGTAGACTTTGAATCATCATATTTGTTGATAACTGGTTTGCAATCTTCCATTCCAAACCTCTTTATCATTTCTCTGATATACTTAGTTTGAGAAATAAAAATTGTTTGGTTGCTTTGACGTATATGAAGACCTAGAAAGAAGGATAGTTCTCCGAGTAATGACATTTCAAATTCATTATGCATATCCTTTGCAAATTTCTGGCTTAACCTGTCATCATCAGTACCAAATATAATATCATTGACATAAACTTTAATTAATAAAATACTATCTTGAGTTACCTTGATATAGAGGTGGTTGTTTGCACTTCCTTTTCTGAACTCTGTATGTTGTAGATATTTATCCAATATAGAGTACCATGCTCTAGGAGCCTGTTTTAGACCATACAAGGCCTTCTTCAATTTACACACATAATCTGCGTTCTCTAACAACTAAAATCCTTCTAGTTGTTCAATGTAGACTTTTTCTTCAAGTTTCCCATTCAGAAAAGTTGATTTTACGTCCATCTGATACACTTTAATATTTTTGGAGCATGCATAAGCTAAAAGCAATCAGATTTCTTCCATTCTGGCAACTGGGGAAAATGTCTCTTCAAAGTCGATTCCTTCAACCTATGTGTATCCTTTACATACCAATATAGATTTGTTCCTTGTAACCTGTCCATTTTCATTCAATTTATTCATGAATACCCACTTTGTGTCGATCACATTCTTATTCTTTGGTCTTGGAAGCAATTCTCAAGTGTCATTTTTCTCTATTTGATTCAATTCTTCATCCATGGCCTTATTCCAAAATTCATCATTG